>CAUYON010198927.1:0-27680 GCA_963573935.1 Arctocebus calabarensis
GGTTTAGAATAGCTGAGATCTCTGACTTAAGAATTTTGCATTTGGGCTTCTTCCACGACTTAGCAATTAATAATTGGGCTGCAGCCCTAATATGAATCTAATTTATAGCTTTCATATGAAGGCTAAAACCCAATTATAGCATAAGAATACAGGGAAAGGGGAAAGGGAGGGGAGGGGAGGGGAGGGTGGAGGATGGGTGGAGGGAGGACAATTAGTGGGAACACACCTACGGTGCATCTTAGCAGGGTACTGGTGAAACTTATTAAAGGTAGAGTATCAATGTCTTTATGTAGTGATCAAGAAAATGCCATGAAGGATATCCGTAACAGTACGATCAAAATATTTCAGATTGTATATGAAGCACATTGTGCCCTATGATTGCACCAATGTACACAATTATGATTCAATAAAATTATAAAAAAAAAAAGAATTTTGCAGATGCAACATTTCCATTTGGGGTTCTTAGAACATGGAAAGGAAGATTTTCAAGAGTAAGCTTTCCAAGGAAACCAGGCAGAAACTGCTTCGCCTTTTATGACTTAGCTACATAAGTCATACAGGGTCATCTTTCCTTACTTAATTGGACAAATAATGAGCGCACCTGACTTTAACAAGTCCACTCAGGTTTTATGTGTGAAGACAGAAACCCTATTTGTAGAAATTTGCTGAGCTTCTTTAAAACAGATATTTTGAATTCTTTGTCCTGTACAACTCATGAGATCTCCATTTCTTTATGGTTGGTCACTAATGCTTTATTTTGTTCCTTTGGTGATAATTATGTTTCCATTTTTGTAAAGCTATGCTTTGGAGTCTGTTCAGTGGAACAAATAGAAACTTATTCCAGTTCTTGCTGACCAACTGCCTTTGTTTGGAAGAACCCTTCACCATTCAGGCCCTTCCAGAGATTTTGGGCAGGTGGTCTAAAAGTCCATGGGGAGACTATTGCTATAGTCCTCAGGCAGGATGGCCTGGTGCCTGAGTTCGGTGGAATAGACCTGTCGATTAGGTTTGCAGGGGAGGATTTGTAGCCTGGGGTGTCCAAGGCTGAGCCTGGAGCCTGTACTGGAGCTGGCCCAAAGCCTGGGTCTACACTAACTGATCTGGTATTAAAGTGGGACTTGAACCTGCCTCTTCAGGATCCACCTAGAAATTGGAATGGGCCTGGTGCCTGTGCCCACAAGGGTCATTCTGGAGGTGGGCTCACAGGTGTGATCCTGATGGCTGTGACTGTATGGTCAGCCCAGTCCTCAGAGTAGTCAGGAACCTTTGGTTACCAGGCCTACCCTAGCTCTGGTATGGACCTGGAATCGGAGTCTTCAGGGCAATTCTAGATCTTAGGTCTGTGGGGCCTGCCTGGTGTTGGGGTAGCCTGAGGCCTAGGGCCACTTGGATCTAGTTAAAACCTATCTCTAAATGGGAAGAAAATTGAAGATTCTGGGGCTAAGCTGTAAAACCACCACAAAATAAACATTGTATTATAATTGGTGCTTTAGCAAATTAAGTATTTGTAGACAAGATGGGAAAAGACTGAGTGACCGAATCAAGGAGACTTGGTTTAAATAAAATTCAACATGACTTCAGGACATTCATGGATATTAGTAAGCTAATGTTCAAGGTTAGATTCTGAGGTAGCCTTGTATATTATGTTTATGAATTACGTTTTGTCATGACCATTTTGTTAAATTAACAGTGATTCACATCAGATAATGTTAACTGGCATATACGAAAAATCTGGGAAATGCTGAGCTGAGTCTCCTTCAGTTTCTAAAACCTTCTATTACTGCTCCTGCTTCCTGGAAAACCCTCTTCAATACGTGAGGTTTTGTATCATTTGAATTATTGACAAATAAATGACAATTATTGGCAATGTAGCTAACACATTGCCTACACTGGATTGAACAGTGTACCCTCAAAATGCTTGACCTGAAACCTGTGAACATAACCTCCTTTGGAAATAAGATGTTGCAGGTGTCATCAGGTAATGACAGGTTGTACTGGATTCGGGTGAGCAGTAATACCAAAGAAAAGAGTTCTTATAAGAAAAGGGATATTTGGACACAGAAATATAGAGGGTACAGAGAGGAAAGAAAACCATGTGATGGCAGAGACAGAAACTGAGGTCTGGAGCTGCAAAGAAACCAAATACTCAAGCTGAAAGAGACACAAAGAAGAAATTTCAGAACCCCAAGAAAAACCCAACCTGCTGACACACAGATTTCAGACTTCTAACCTCCAAAACTCTGAGAAAATACATTTCTTTTCTTTTAAGCCACCTGGATTGTGGCGTTTCTGGCAACTCTAGAAAACACATATGTTGTTCTTTCTTCTTTTAAAAACCTTTGAGATAGAAATGGCTTTTTAGTTGTCAGAATCTAAAAGATGAGAAAAAATCCTTTCCTAAGGGAACCATCTAACAAATTAATATTATTCCTTAGCTTTATTGTTTTTCTTTAGTTTTTAGAGTATTTTACTTTTAAAGTTATGAATAATAGTTTATTTCTAAACTAGCTGATAATAGTCATAGGTGATATGCCCATTTAGTTTATTCTATTATTTGATAATCTTCTTATACTGAATATCCTAATACATTACCAAAATGTTTTTAAAATTTTAAATTTTTTATATTGATATATCAAACTTAACAAATCATAGAATAATGGTAAACATTAAAATAAATAAATAAATAAATAAATAACTACAAAATGCTGAAACTATCCCCAGATAAAGGGCAGTTCTAATAGTAGTCTACTATAAAGTCTATTTTGTTTGATTTGATATAGCCATTCTATCTTTCTTTTAATGAGTTTTCTCAAACATTTTCTTTTGTGCTATTTATGTCTTTATATTTGAAAATAAAGAATAAAACACTAAATAATTACAAAAAAATTTAAATCATTTTAAAACACCATTAGGAAGTACCATATCACACACATTTAGTTAAAATTTGGGGCAGTGCACTTTAATGGTATCCATAGTATTTTCCCAGTCTTTCTTTGACATATTACAAAAATATTAGGAAAGCAGTTTTATAATTAGCACATTGAATTTAGTGAAAAATAAATTTACTTTCTATCAGAGAATAGGAGAAGCAAAAAGTTCCATGATAACTACTGAGATTGTGATTCTTCAGTAAAGCTCAGTTTTGTATTCCTGCCATTGGGTTTTGGGAGATTGCCTTAGGACTTTAACATAAATGAATAAATAAATATGAAGAAGGAGGAAATTGATTCTATTTTGTTAAACTAGGAAGAGAAGTGAATTTCTTTTCATCTTGAGAAAATTATTTTTGCCAAAATTAATTTTATTCATTTGTTTCTGAGATTTAATTGAGAATGCAAGTAACTAAAAAGAGTTATGTTTAAAAAAAAATGTGAGTTTAGGATGGTGCCTGTGGCTCAAGGAGTAGGGCGCTGGCCCCATATACCAAAGGTGGTGGGTTCAACATGGCTCCAGCCAAAAACTGCAAAAAAAATGAATAAATAAATAAATATAAAAAACATGTGAATTTATTAGTCAATGCAAACTGTAGACAATTAAAATGATGATTAATATTAGCACTGGGAATAGCACCCAAGGTAAAGCTGTGTGTTTAGCAGGGCTATAGATAGTATTTATTCATTCAGTGTAATTTGGGGGTATTAGATAGATTAAAATCACATGCAGAAATCCTAAAAGCAGTTTTTCTTAAAAGCAAGGGACCATAGGTAACTAGCATCAATGTCAGTTCCATTTGTATAACCAAAGTACATAATTTGTTACAAACTGTATAGCTAATAGATGGATTCTTCACTCTCTCAAGGAATTGTTGAGCTGATTTTTTAACTTTAAAATTGAAGATAATTTGTTATGTTCATGCACTATTTTCAGCACCAGTGTAATGGTAACAACCATCACATTTGGGATTGATAATATTGTTGCTATATGTAAGATCCTTTCATTTAATTATCAACATATATTTAATATATTGCTTCTATCTCTATGACATTTAGAGGCAACAGTGCCATGGAATGAATCCTATATTAAATACAGACAGTGATCTTAAATAGTTTAATTTACTTAAATATAGATCATTAATTAGTACAATATTTTCTTTTCTTCCCAAGGCAGCCGTAGATGTAACCTTGAATAAGATTGCTTAAGTTAATTTCAAATGAAAAATAAAATAGTCTTGATCTGCCAAGCTTGCTTTAGTATTATGAAGTAAGCAATTCACCATATATAATATTATTGTTACGCATGAGTGGTTAGATATAAATTTCAAAAACATTGCATCTTATGGCCATTATAGTAAGTATCAATTTTAATTAATACTGTAAGGACATACAAAACCTCAAGACTTTGACCATAGTTGTTTATTATCAATGACAAGAACTCCATACTGGACCTGTTCTTTTTGTTTGGAGATGATTTTTTTTTGAGATGATATTGTGGCTCCATCATTGGTTGTTAAACATTCATTCAATAAAATGTTTTTGAAAGCCTATTGCCTAATACAAATCTAAATAAAATGTCATCCTCAAGGATATTGTGGTGTACGAAAACAAAAGGGTACTCAGGCAACTCCAAGCCGGTAGGATGAGTGCTGCCTGAGAATTAAACCTGGGTGCTGCGTGAGCGTGAAGAAGAACCGGCACCTGTGTGCAGACCCTGGGGTTTTAGGAAGGAGAAAATGCCCTGTCCAGTCCTGACGCATTTGTGAATTCCGATGGCCCACACGATTGGATTCTCTCTCTGTAACAGCAGGAGCTATTTTCTTTTTGTGGTAGATTTGTGGCAGTTTTGGTGGCTTTGCAAATGTATTTTAAGACTGTAGCATAACATATCCTCTGTATTTTAAGCTCCTTTAACAGTTATGTCCTCTACTTACCTTACCGTGTCCTATACAAAACTTTATAACTTATATCACCCAGCACTTTTGAATATTTTTCTTTTCATTCTATGTATCCTGGAGCAGCGGTTCTCAACCTGAGGGTCACAACCCTCAGGAACTGTATTAAAGGGTTGTGACATTAGGAAGGTTGAGAACCAATGTGTTAGAGTATCCGAGGGAAATTGATAATCTACTACATGTCTTTTGAAATGTCATGTCTTCATCTCTATCATTTAATTTCATAAGAAATTATTCCCTATAACTTGTGAAATACATATTGATTTAACCAATATATGCTTCAAAAGATCCAGGGCAAAATTGTCTTGATGTTAATTCTATACCTGACTAGGTTAACAATCTATTGTAAGAGCATATGGAAATATTTTTAAGTATTAAGAAAAATGAAATTTCAGAAATGTTAAAATTGTTTTAAAGTTTTAAAATTTAATGATATCAAAATTATGAACTTATTTATGATAATTCCCAATTGGCCACAGATAATAAATATCCAAGTAACATTTTGAAATAATAAGTCTATTTAAAAAAATAAACATTCATGATATAATATGAAGTTACATTTTTATTTTTCACTAAAAAAATTATGTCATTTTTGAGCAATATTTTAAAACTTCTAAATTGACTGCATTTATTGGCCTTTGAGATCTTTTTTTTTGATATTCTCTTTACCCGCCCTAGTATAACATAGCTAATACTTTCTTATAGGAAAGTAATTTATCAGATGTTACTAACTAGAGATTTTATTGTAACTAGGAAGTATTTCTTTTATGAATTACACTTGTGATAGTCTTTTTAATACTTGACATGAAACTTTTTATTACGGACTTTTTTTTTTTTTTAACTGCATAATTTATCACCATGTCAAGTCCATGTGTATTTTTGTTGGGAAGAACAAAAATTTTTAAAAATTTCTTCTAAGCATATGGAAAGACTGAGTCAGTTTTGCCAATGTTATATAGACATCACCAGGACAAAAATATGTCCAGCTCTTTAAACACTGAAATTGTCCTCGCTCATTCTTGTGAATTACACTTTGATTCCATGATATTTTAGCCCTGTCAAATGCGAACATTCTCCACCAATTAACAGCTTTATAATTTTATTTTATTTTATTTTATTTGCAATTTTTGGTCAGGGCTGGGTTTGAACCTACCACCTCCGGCATATGGGGCCGGCGCCCTAGTCCTTTGAGCCACAGGTGCAGCCCAGCTTTAGAATTTTAAATTGCCTTGATTTCTTCAACAGTGTGATCAGAAAGATGCATTTTTGTCCATTTCTCCGTGCTTCTTCACCTTCCGTGCCTTCCCTCCATCCTCTGGCCACCATTCTATCATCTTCCTAATTACCTTACAGGTAATTACACCAGTAACTTGTGTTCCTTGGTCTAATGTAAATGTTCCAGTATGGCACTCCATCCTTACCACACACTTGACACATACAATGTTCTCCTGTGTAAAGACTACATATTTTGCAATTTCTATAACACCCTTGTAAGGCTTATCATCCATGTTAATAAGTTGTTAACTTCAGAAAGTAGGGCGTTATGTAATTTTTTTAATCTATCTCATGGCAAGTTCGGTTTCTCAATCCTATTGAATGAGTCAAAGAATTCTGGAGTAACATTTGCTGTTTCCTAAATTCATATTTATTATCTTCAACACAGTTTCCATGTGGATGATATTTAGACTTTCAGTTTCATATTGTATTATTCACATGTGAAAAGTTTCTAAACAATTAAATATTTAGCATGTGAGAACCAAGGGTGAATATACGTTATGGTCTGAATTAAAGAATCTTCTCAGAAATTGACCATTTTTGTCTTTAGAGATAATCTTGGCTTTAGTCGTTGGTTTTTTTTATAAATTTGGTGTCCAGCTGCCCACCACCAAGCTTGGCTTCCTGAAATAAGTTCCAGCCAAATGTTTTAATTTGGTCCTGTCCATTTCAGGATAACACCTAACCAATGAGCCATCTGCTATCCTGGACGTAAGAAATACTGAAAAAAAAAAAAATTATTCCAAGGCATAGCATAATAAAAGGAGAATATAGTTTTTGCAGTGTTAGAATGGCTACAAAAGAGCTTTTAATAAAGTTTAACTATTATGATTAGAGTGAGAAGTTTAATGCAACAGTTTATCTTCTTTATATGCAAAATTGTAAACCCGATTCTTTTATTTTACTAAATACTGAAGTAGAACGAATCAAAACAGTTTAAACAGCTTTGCCAACATCATCCCAAGGTGATTGGCAGAAGTTAGAACACATCTTTCACAAAGACTTGCTTTCAGAAACGGTGTTTCATGCAATGATTCTTTTTATATTCCATATTTACGTTTTTGATTTTTAAAACATTTTTGAGAATGTTTCTGGATTTTTTACCACTTTGTGTTGCAGATAAGTCTTATAAAAAACCTTCTTAAGAAGTTTAAGAGTGGGGCTTGCTTGCAGCCACGCTTCTGGGTCTCTGGGCAAGGAGCTGGATTGTGGCTACTCATTCACACCTGGAGAAGGAGCAGAAACCTGAGCAGAAGCCCCAGGGGAGCGAGGGGCCCATCGGGCCGAAGTTCTTAATTAAAAAAAAAAAGTTTAAGAGGATGGTGAGGATCTAGGAGACATTTTTATAGGGTTCTTTAATATTGTTTATTAAAGCAACAGTTACTAGAGAAACTGTTCCTAGAGTAACTGTTTTATAGGGTGAGCTGTAGGGGCAGTTCTCAAGAATTTCTTTTGTCTTATCACCTAAGATTCTTATGAAATATTTAGAACACCAAACAGATTCTATGTATGGAGGGTATGTCTATCAATATTTATCTTATTTGAAATTAAAACTGAGGAATTTAAAAATGTGTATCAGTTTACTCATAAATAATATAGCAAATCCATTTCATGTTATTTATATCACAAAAAATAATATATATGCATATTATAAGGGAATGGCAACATTTTACAGATTTTGCATATCTTTTTTTACATCAGATTTAATGGAAGGCAGCTAGATTCTATTATGATTCTATATTCAGTCTGTGGTAATATGATATGTATTAAATAATAGTAAGAAATTCTTGGTTCAATGTACATAGAACTTAAAAGGGTTGGGTATGTTAATAGTCTTTTCAGAAAATTATAATATTCTTTTTATAATAATCTTTATAGAGATTATAATTAATACATAAAAACTGTACATGTTTAATACATATAATTTAAGAATTGACACATATTCCATCAACAACATTAAGGTAATAAACATATTCACCATTTTTTTATATTACACCAAACATCACAAGTGGTTATTTCTAAATGGTTAATTACCATGTAATCAATCAATATTTTTGTTCTGTTAACATTAAAATCTAATGGTTTGGATCATATTTTGAGCACATCTCTTGCCCAAGTCTGATGTAACTCTATGCTTTCATCATTTAGGAACTATAGGTTCACTGGTTACGCAGATACTGTACAAATCCATTAAACAATGTTAGAGCAGATTCACGCATCAGTGTCACCACCAATATCTAAAAAATACTATGAGAACTGAGCAGCTTTAAAGTTCCCAGTGGCAGAAATAATGATGTCAAAAGTTTAAATTCTCACTGGTTTATAACCTTGCAACAAAAATTATTGTGACGTGTTAGTATTTTATTTTCAAGTACGTGTCTGCTGAATGCCTGCCACGGTTTAACTTTGATTTCTGTCTATCAGTTATTCTTTAAGTAGAAATGATAGTCCATGAAAATTGTGGCTAATTCAGCTTTCATCTCAATCACCCATGTGCTTTTATGAGACAACCACTGTATTTAAAAATGTAACAGATGTGCTTTCTGGGTTTGTCCATTTCATCACTTAGAATATTAAAAACCTGTGTACTCAGCTCACTGGTGAGTGTGCCTCAGAGCTGATTCTTGATAAAATGCCTGACATTTTGCCCACCCTTACTTTTGTAACATCAGGGCAAAGTCAACATAGTAAAAAAAGACCAGGTAATTGTATTACCACGAAAATAATTTTTACTTATTGTGTACATGAAACTCAGGACCCCTGATGTCTATGTGCTACAATTTAAGACTGCTAAATGTAATAATACGAAGAGAACATTTTTGTAAGTTCAAGAAAATCTTCTCAAGTCTAGTTAATTCCTAGGATGCCTACATTTTACTTTGTGAAAGTGAATAATAGGTTTAAAAAGGCACATGTAATTCAGTATTAAATGTTTGTGGTTTGATTAGTATAAAAATATCTTGAAATAATAATTTTTGCTTTAACAAGGATAGCTACCATTGACTGAGTACTTACTATGTGTGTCTGACCCACTGAGGTAGGTGCTGTAGGATCATTGACTCCTAACAATAATCTAACAAGTTGGTACTCACATTGTCCCTCTTTCACAGGTTAGAAAATGAAGGCAAGGCGATTAAGAATTGTACCTGTATTTCTAGAGTCAATGTTTTCAACATTTACTTATAAAAATAATATTAAAAGAAGTAAATACTTAGCCACATGTTTAAGATTTTTAAATGAACACACACAATTATGGAAATGCTGTGAGGATAGTGCAGAAGTTAAAATTGTAACAATTCAGTAAATATTTAAAAACAATCTGGTGATCTTTGAATGAGTGGGACAGGTGCTCGTACTGCTAGAAGAATTTGTTTTTTAAGGAATTCTTGTGATCTGGAAGATAATTTACATAGATTTATCCAACAAATGGCATAGAAGGAAAAGAGGAAGCAGGAGACCAATTAGAAGTCTGAGAAATGGCTGTAACATAGAATTAGACAGAATTTGGTGGATGAGGATGTGAAGAAGAAAAGAAAGACTTGGTATATTAGTGAGATAAAACTCTTCTGAACACCGGTCTAGGCAAAGAATTCATACAACTCCAAAAGTATAAGCAACAAAAACAAAAATAGCCAAGTGGAACCAACTTCAATTAGAAAGTTCTGGGCAACAAAAGGAATAGTCAACGGTGAGGAAACAGGCCACAGACCTGGGAGGAAGGATTTGCTCACCGCATGTTCAATGGGGGCCTGATTCCAGGATTTGGAAGGATCTCGAACTACTCAAAAACAGCAAAAAACAAGTAACCTCATTAGAAAAGTGGGCAAAGGACATAGGACTATGGCAAACTGTGTGGAGAGTTCCCAAAGGACTAAAAATAGAACTACAGCTCAAGCCACCAGTTCCACCCCTAGGTATTTACCCCACGGAAAAGAAACTATTCTGTCAACAAGATACTTACACTTGTGTGTTTGTTGTGTCTCTATTCACAACAGCAAAAATATGGAGCAACCATGGTGCATTAAAAATGAGATTCATCTGTAACAGTATGATCAAAATATTTCTGAATGTATATGAATCGTGCCCTGTGATTGCACCAATGTACATAATTATGATTCAATAAAATTATTAAAAAAAATGAGATTCATTGTGCATTAAAAGATGAGTCGTTTAAAGACTCATCTCATGTTGCTGAAGGCCCTTAGATGTTTTTTGCAGCAACATGGGTAGAACTGAAGGCTCTTAGATTAAGTGAAACAACTCAGAAACAGAAAGTCAAATGCCCCATGTTCTTTCACGTTAGTGGGACCAAGGAAGTCCACAAGTGGGAGCAGAGTGGAGTAATAGGCATTGGAGACTTCAAGGGCGGAAGGGAGGATGTGGGTGAGGAATGAGAAGTTACTTAAGGGGTCATGGTTGCATAAAAAGCCCGAAACTCTCCATTATGTAATATGGTTTCATGTAACAGAACTGGGCCTGTGCCTCTTACATTTATACAAATAAAAATAAGAAAAAAAATGAAAAAAGAAGAGTGGAAGTTATTTTCTAGTTTTGAATATGTGCAGAAAGAAACATTGCATTTCTCTTGTCCATGATGTCATGTGATCGTAATTTATAATTCTTATAAATGTTCTTCACGGAAAGTTAGGTAAATGGCTAAGTAGAATTAAAGGAGTTATATAACACAAAAAAGATTTAGATAGCTCTAGATGTTGAAGTGATATATGTCCATATACTTCCCTGAAGGAGATGCCTCCTATTACTTCAAAATAATAACATCTGTTTTTTTTAAATCTGACTTTATGTCTTTGCAAGATAAATTTTCAAAAAAATTATAAAAGATTATTAAAATTTATGGTCATTTTGTGGAAAAAAGAGATAAACAAAGAACTCACACCATTGTGTCTCTTTTGTTTTTTTAATTTTTTAAACTAATGAATCGGCCATTCTCTCTAAAATTTTGGCAAAGTATGATTAATTTGACTGCTTGTGTCTTTAATCATACACATCAAATTATTTCTTATTTTCAATGAATATAAAATAGCTAGCACTTCATTAGACTATGTAGACAATTAAAATAGCCTATGTAGACAATTTTAACTCATTGGAGAACTATCAAAGGAAATTACAATCTGTGTATTTGTATGTGAAATAAGTTGCCCTCAGGAAGCTCGTGTAGACGATAAGGAAAAAGTGTTTTCTTGGTACTGAAATAAGGCACATTTTCATTCTATGGTTTAAATAATTATAATCTAGTCTTTGTAATGTATCTATTATTTCTAAAATGTGAAACCGTATCTATTTAAAAAAGTCTTATTAGAGGCTCGGTGCCTGTGGCTCAACGGGTTAAGGCTCCAGCCACGTACACCTGAGCTGGCGGGTTCGGATCCAGCCTGGGCTGCCAAACAACAATGATGGCTGCCACCAAAAAATGGCCAGGTGTTGTGGCGGGCACCTGTAGTCCCAGCTACTTGGGAGGCAGAGGCAAGAGACTTGCTCGAGCACAGGAATTGGAGGTTGCTGTGAGCTGTGGTGCCACAGCACTCTATCCAGGGTGACAGCTTGAGGCTCTGTCTAAAAAAAAAAAAAAAAAGTCTTATAAGATATGCAAGGCTAGATATTCAAGTCCTTGTACATGAAAACTTAACTCCTTTATATTCAGTGCATTAATAACAAAAATCTTATCACAATGTAGAAGAAATGTATTGGCATAAAACTAAAGGTATGTATACGTGCTCTGTTTTATCTGTACTTTGGCATTTTAAATTATATAAACTAGTATTTGAAATTCCTATCAGTGTTTCATACTTTGCCAAGTTCTTTAAAGACATGCACAGGCATTTTCATATGTATCTGCGTCCTATCCTATTACCGCAGCTACTACACTCTTCAATGTGTACAGTAGGCCCAGTTGACAAGATCTTCATTTTATAGATGAGGAAAAACAGATCAACTGTTTTTCTGTATCATTGTAGTCTTATTTTTTCATTCAGAGAGAATTATCTCTGTGGCATCCTTTCTTTTGACTGTCTTATTAAATTTGTGCCTTAATCAAAGACATTGTGAATACAATTATTAAGAAGTGATTTTATGAAGGAAACTGTTCAATTTGCTCTTTAAGCACACTAAATCGATAAAGTAAATATTTGTCTAAAAATATATGAAGTGAATTGTTGGTTAGAAATTAGTTATATTTGGCAATAAGTCCTTTTATTAATTGCAATGATTTGATAGGCATCTTTTCAATAAATATTTATCTAGAAATGTCCATGGGCACAGAATATGACCATATATTAAATCCATTTAGTCTTAATATTTTTCCAACAACCAACTTCTCCAATGTATAATATTAACAGTTTATTAAACGTAGAGTCCTTGTTTTTTAATGTTCTTGTAAAATATGTGTAAAAATATTATAGTTGGCATATCAATTAAATATTAATGAATTCTTAATGATGGTTTATCATTTCTTTGGCTTTATGAAAATTGGTATGTTATCTTATTGTTTTATCCAGAAAGCCCTTTTAATTTTGATTCTCCAGCTTTAAAATTTTTTGTTCTTCCTATCTCAAATAAAAAAAAAAGACCTCACTTTTTATATTAATCAGGAGATCAGAGATCTCCTGTGTTTCCTTGTGTTAGCGTAGTGAATACCCCAATCATTTTTATTCTGTTCTTTCTTGTGCTAGCCTCTTTTGTCCATTGTATGTTGTTAAATGTGTGTATACTTCTTCCATGGTCTTTTTTTATGTGATATTTGCTTCTTGAAATCATTGAGTTTTCTTTTCTGCTTTACTATAAACATGTTTTAAAGTGTATCCTATGTTTTGTTTTACTTTGTTATTTCGTTTTCTTTTACTTTTCTCTCTTTTTTTTGTTTTTACATGTGCCACAATTTATTTTTTTTTTATTGAATCATAGCTGTGTACATTAGTTCATGGGGTACAGTGTGGGGGCTTCACATGCAATCTGAGATATTTTATCAACCTGATTGACATAACGTTCATGATATTTTTGCAGCCTTAAAGAAAGATGAAGACTTTACCTCTTTTGTGTCTGGCCTTTCTATGTACATCAGAAGTGAACTATCCACACTCTGACCTAAACTTGGTCATTCCACTTGTGTGTCAAACCTCATCCCCAATTGCCTACCCAAGGCAACAATTCTCACCATTCTTTCTGGCATCATTAATCTTTGCTCTTTACTGCTTCATCAGTATATAAACATGCTGTTATTTCTCCCTTCTTAAAAAATGAAGTAAAGGAAGGCTTCTCTTTAATGTACACTCTTGAGTTACCTTTCAGGCCATGATATATTTTCAGTTTTCCTCCTCCATTCTCATTGTTTTATTGCAGTCTCTTTTGTTATGTCATTGTTTCACTCCCTGGACACTTAAATGTCAGTGATCCCTAAGGCTTGGACCCTGGTCCTCTCCTCTCCTGTACTTATTCCCTTGTGCTCTCATCTAGCCTTACAGATGTAAAATCTTCTATATGGTGAGAACTCCCACATTTACATCTCATGTTATTTCTAATAGATGTCTCCAAATTCAGTAACTCAAAACATAATCTTTTGTTTCCCAATAAATATTCCACCACAGTCTTACCTTACGCAGTAGATGGCAACTTTATCCTTTTCAGACACTCAGGACAAAAAATTAGAATCGTTTTTACATCTTTTATTTCTTTCGCATGCTACATATAATCAATCAGAAAATTCTATGGTTTCACTATCAAAGTATATGTCAGAACCCAGCCATAGCTTGTAAATACACAGTTGCTGCCCTGGTACACATCTCCATCGCCTCTCAACAAGACTTCTGCAGTTGCTAGCTAACAGGTGAGGCCCAGGCGAGGGACTTTCTCTTCCACAGAATGTATTGTCAATACAGCATCTAGAGTGGTTCTTGCACACATGTAGATCATGTCATTTCCTTACTAAAAATTCTCCAGTAGCCTTCCCTTTTTCAAAGTATGCATAATCAAATGTTCATGTGGATTTATACATAAGGAAAGAGATGACTAAATTATAGGACAGTACATCCAAAAGCCCTGGATATTGTCCTAACTTTGAGTTTCAGAGGAACATTGGGTGCTTTCCTTAGAAAAAAAATATACCATCTACTCTGTAAATTGGGAGATGACCAGGTGTTATCTGAGAGACTAGAGGGTGAGATGGAAGGCTGAGAGATGAGCGTGTGTAGATAACACTCAACATTTTGAGCTTGTACTGTGTGTCAAATACTGTTTGTGGTATAAATATTGGTATATCTTTCAAGGAGGTAGTGTTACTATCCTTATTCTGTATAGGACACTAACTAACTGTTGGTGGTAAAGGATTCAGATTTATACAGCCACTCTTCAGGGTTCAGGCATCGAACTACTGCAGGTAGAAAAGTTACTCAGATCTAGACCTTACAGTGCTTCAAGGTCCAAGTTAAAGGGATGATATTTTGTCCTGAGAATCACAGGGGACTTTTTTCCTATTTTCTAATTTGGATTGATTAGTAAAGTAATACAGTGAACTCAGCAAAAAGACATTTTATATTACTATCTTCAGCAGAATAAACTGCCTAGTCCCCATAAATTCCAACTCCTGGACCTCATTTCAAGCTAATTTTCTCTTACTTTACATCTCCCACCCTTGCAACTTACTTAACCTGTGCATTGCACATTCTGAGGACATTATTCCCAGACAAGTGTGTGCGCACAAAAAACCTACACGCATTTTCACAGTTTTCACAGCCAGGTTAAGAATTTATGAACCTACTGTTACCTAACCCACCAGGTCAAAGTCTTTGTCTATTTCCACTTTCTGAGAAAGACCAGTTATCTTCTCTACATAGGAGCCAATCATCGATCACTTAGTTCAGATTAAATATGATAAATATGGAAAAATTCCTCTGCCTCTCACTTTCCTTGCCACACTAGTGTAGATTAAAAAGTAATTTGTTATTAGGGTGGGCTGTAATATGCTCCTTAAGGAATTTGTAATATCAGGGCTTTACATGTCAAAGGTGACTTCTTTTTCCTTCTTACGTGGGTCAGGTTTGGTGACTGATGATCAGACTATACTTCTACCTCAGAGTACTGAAATCTCAACTCAAGACTTCCAGTTTGCAACAACAGGGAGAGAGAAACAAGAGACAGACATGCACCTTCAGGTCAAAAATACTTCTGGTTGAACCTGGAACATGTCACTTATGCTTTCACTGCACTTGCCAGAACTTGTATGTCCTTGACTAACTATAAGGTGTTTAGGAAACACACAGGGCAATCTGTAGTGCTTCCAAAGTCATAATTGGGAAGTGAAGTAGTAATCATCTAATCCCTTTTCTAGCTCTTACCTACCTCACCGTATGAGGTCTGACAATTAAGTTCGCAACCTCATTCTAGAGAAAGTGCTACTTACCTCATTGCCGAATCTCACTACGGTCACCTTCAAAGTACTCCCCTTAGGAATCTGTGCACTTATGTCAGTGCTTGGTCTACCTTCAAAACAACTTTGGAACTCTTTCTGGAATGGGCATCAGAGATGTCGTCTTTACCCTTGATGCCCTGAATGTCATAAAAATGTTCCTTTCAATGTTTCCTTGATCTTAAAATAAAAAAAGTCTTTGGAGGCCAGATCAAGTAAGTAGAGAGACTGTTTCAACACAGGATCAAGTGAGTAGAGAGGATGTTCCAATGCAGGATTTGTCCACTGGCTAAAATCTCCCTCACAGACAGTGCCTTGTGATCTGGCATTGTCATGACGCAAGGCCATTTTTTATTCACCTTTATCATTCCAAGATTTGCAGTTAAGGTTTTCCTCTATTGATGTTTATTTGGCCTGCTGGACTTCTCACAGTCAGCTAATGATTTTGACACACAAGTCAATGAAATTTGCAATTTTTCATCAGTTCTGCTCATTCCTGTCCACCTTGACCTCTCTTCATCAGTGATGCTTTCTCTCCCCTCAAAAAAAAAAAAAATCGAGTTGTACACTGCCACTTTTTTGTGGCATTGTCCCCACAAACTCAGACTAGAATGTCTCTGATTTCCCTTCCATTCTTGCCAAGTTTAACAGGAAATTTAATGTTTGTTTCTTGCTCTAATTCAAGCTCTGGACATTCTCACAAAGGCACACAAAAGACACAACAATAATACTGAATTCCACTTAGCAAGGCACCACCTCGTGTTGACATGAACATCGCTGTTTGTGTTGACATGATAGAGCTGATATACAATGTGGTGAAACCTCACCAAATTGTACGGTGATGCCAATGTGAGCACATAGTTGCGGGTTCACAAACTTAATCATCAGATTTCACGTGACAATTATGTGTTAACACTTGTTCTTCATTAAAACTCTGAACTCCTGGAGGGCCAGACTGCACCATTTTATCTTTGTGTTTCCTTTAGCTTTTAGTTAAATCAAGGTAGACTCAATGTTGTTGAGTTGCATTTATTGGTCATCATTTATATTGAAGATTGCCAAGAAAGAGTCACGGAGATAAAGATTAGTATTAAGGAAGTTCGTTAGGAAGTGTCCTTAGGGACAGCAAATATGTGGTAGTGAGCACAACAGTATCCCACTAGGGGCAGAGGAATAAGTTGGGCTTTCATGTAATCTTGGTGGAAATCTCAGCTGTCCCCACTGGATGGCTTTTTAGACTTACCCCAATCTGGAACTCTGGGTCCAAATTTATATCCTCTCATCATCTAGTCTTTGGAAACAGGCCACTGCAGGGAAGAAGCATGTGATCACGAATGAGGAGCTCTTCCTCAGCTGAGAGTAACTGCCAGAGAAAATGTCCTAAAGTCCTACAGGGACATCTAGACAAGGCAGCACAGTGCCCACTACTATTCAATAAAAACCAAAGGCACTCCATTAGATACTGTGTTTGAACTGCCCTATGTAAATAAATATTATTGTCTTTTAATGCTAATAAAATAGGATTTATATCCAGTCATCTAACGGAGATAGTATATAGTATAACACTGGAAATCCCTCCACTTGACGAACTAGGACTTAAAATTTTTGTGACTTTCAGTATATTCACTTTGATATAAATGAAATTCTGTTATAATTTCTTAATCATACATTCAGGACTCAATACAAAAAGTCCATTTCCTAAACGGTACAGAAAAATTCCACATTTCATCCTGAAATGGATTTACATTCATAGCTATTCAGTTGTGTGCGTAAGGTTAAACTTCTGAGTTAGGAATTGGGTTTGTCACCACCTTTTATCTATTAAAAAATAGATCATATGAGAAAAAGTTAATGTCTAAATAGAATTTCCACAGCAACGTAAACATATGTTATGGAGGCAGAAAGCCAAAATAGAGTAATTGTTAGCTTTTCAATTGGTTCCAATAAATGAGAATGAGTTAGGATTGACTTAGCATTTAAACTGTCAATGTCAACCTTATGAATGCCATGCAACTATTGCTGTGTTTTTTGGTGATAATACCTAGTTTACTTAACTCTTTTTCTTGTGTTTTAGTTCAGTCTGCTGTAACAAAATACCATAGATTGGTGGCTCTTTATTTCTCACAGTTCTGGAGGAGAGGTCTTCAAAATCAAGGTACCAGCATGATTGAGTGTGGGAAAACAAATTCCAGCTGCCTTTTATGAAATAACGTTAATCAATGATTGGGGAGAAATGTGTAATCCTTGTAATTCTCATTATGCTTAACCTTGTACTTGCTTACTAAGTGACAGTGACTGAGATAAAGTAAAACATCACAAGGCATAAACTGTATGTGTGGGAAATAAGTAACAAAGACATTTCAGGATATGCAGAGGGAACAGGATGTCCAGAGTAGGAGCAAAAGTTACTGACCTGTGACACTAGTCAGGCATGTGACACTATAACAAAGTTGCAATCAGATGAAAAGTGAGGAATAGGGTATATGTGTCTGTAACACAATTGCAAGCACATGCACAACAAATAAATCATTTAGCTAGGCAAAAATTGCTAAGGCAGATACCAGTCAGATATCAGACAGCAGATGTCAAAGCATGTTCCCCATATTAAGGTACATCAACCCAGAAAAACAGTCCTTTGCACATCCTGCACATCCTGGCACACATTGTAACATGTATTGTAACTTTTCCTTGCACTTCTTCTTTTGAATTTCAATAAACACCCATTGGAACCTGCAGTCATGGCAGTACTATCTTACTCTAATGGCGTCTGGCCCCCAGGACCATCTGCATGGTGGTATTACACCCAGCATTTCGCATCTTCACTCTGCAGTGTTCCCAGAAATCTGGAGGCTCTACCCAACTCGAGGTCACTTCAGACGGGTATTGGTGAGGACCTTACTCTAGGCTGTGGACTACTGACTTCTTGTATCTTCACCAAGAGAAGTGAGAGAGAGGAAGAGAGCTCTTTTATGTGGTCCCCATCTATCTGGGCTCTGCACTTATGATCTAATTATCTCTCAGAACCCTCCTCATTGGGGCGAGGATTTCAACATAGTGGGGATACACAAATCTTCAGTCTGTAACAACTTTTGGGGGTATTTATTGTTCTGTCCTTAAAATGGAAATTTTAAAGAAATCTGAAATAAAACAGTATATGATGGTAGGATATGGATGCTTCAAAACATATCAGACTGGAATTGTTTTACAGGTATATTCAATATCCCTTCCATTTTCTCTTCACATGTAGAATTATAGTATATGCATATTATAAATACAAAGTTGTTTACATTGGGCTACATAGTGTGTCAGTTTCAGCACAGGTGAAATAAAAACACCAATAAGAGATGCTGTAATGATGAACTTTTTTGCAGTTTTTTGTTTTTTTTTTTTGAGACAGTGTCTCACTTTGTCACCCTTGGTAAACAGCCATGGCATCATTGCTCATAGCAACCTCAAACTCCTGGGCTTAAGGAGCCTTGATTAAGAGAATCTTGCCTCAGCCTCTCAAGTAGCTGGGACTACAAGCTCCTGCCACAATGCCCAGCTATTTTTAGAGACAAGATCTCGCTCTGGCTCAGGCTGGTCTTGAACCTGTGATCTCAGGGAATCCACCCACCTCGGCCTCCCAAATGCTGGGAGGCATGAGCCACCGCACCTGGCTCTTTTTGCAGTGTTTTAGTGGAGATGAATGTTTGAACAAGAGCATTTAGTGGTTAAGAAGTACTATAAAAGACATAGACTCAGAATACCATGAGAATATATTATAGGGAACAGAATATTTTGCATGTAAGAGTGTAAAAATAGTTGAAGTAGTCAACTTTTCCATGTAACAAATCATTACAAAATTTCAGTGGCTATGACAGCAAACATGAACTTTCATATTCATAGTTCTGCAAGTCTGCTGTGGCTCAGCTGATCTAGGCTTGCTGTGTATATGCCAAGCTGGACTCCAAGCTTCCTGTCAGTATCAGGTCTTCATTCTTAGATCCGACAGACAGTGGGTGGATTACTAAGGTGTTTTTCTCTCAGAACAAATCACAGCCATGCAAGAGGCCATGCCAAATCACATAAGCATGTTTAAAGATATTGCTCACCTGCCATCCTCCTACTAACATGCCATTTCTTTATCCACTTATCAGAGTTGATGGACACTTAAGTTTGTTTCTGTGTCTTTGCAATTGTGAACTGTACTATGATAAACATTCTGGAGCAGGTGTCCTTTTGATAAAATGACTTATACCTAGTAGTGCTGGATCAAATGTGTCTATCTTTATATCAGTACTATGCTGTTTTGGTTTCAATAGCCTTGTACAATAATTAGAAGTCCCAAAATGTGATGCTTCCAGATTTAATCATTTTGCTTAAGATTGCTTTACCTATTCAGTCTCTTCTTTAGTTCAAAAGCAAGTTCAAGATTATTTTTTCTAAATGTGTGAGAAAAAACATTGGAATTTTACTGAGAATTTTATTAAATCTGCACATCACTGTGGGCAGTATGGACAGTTTAATAATGTTAAAGCATGGGATACTTTCCCATTTGTTTGTGTCATCTATGATTTCTTTCTTAGTGTTTTGTATTTTCCCCTTAGAGGTCTTTCACCTTCTTAGTTAAGTGTATTCCTAAGTATTTTATTTTCTTTCTAACCACTGTGAATGGTACTGAGTCTTTTATTTGCATCTCAACTTGACAGTTATTAGTCTATAAAAATGCTACTGATTTATGTACATGATTTTATAACCTGGGACTTTGCTGAATTTATCAATTCTAGGAAGTCTTTTAATAGAGTATTTAGAGTTTTCTAGGTATAAGATTATACTGTCAGCAGACACGTATAATTTGACCTCCTTTTTTTTCCCTATTTGAATGTCCTTTCTTTCTCTGGACAGATTGCTCTGGCCAGAGAAATTCCAGTACTATATTGAATGGAATTGATGACAGTGGGCATCTGTGTCTTATTCTGATTCTTAGGGGGTTTGCTTTTGCCCATTCTGTGTGATGTTGGCATGGGTAGGTCATATATAGCGATTATTATTTTGAAGTATGTTCTTTTATGCCTACTTTGTTGAGGGATTTTTTTTTTTTAATCACGAGCAGTGCTAGAATTCATCAAGTGCTTTTTTCTGCATCCGTTGAGATGAAAATATACTCTTTGTTTGTAATTTCATCTATGTGGTGAATTGTTTTTATTGATTTGCATGTTTCGAACCATCTTTATATCCCTGAGATGAATCACACTGGATCTTTCTGTATTACTTCTTGGATGTGCTATTGAACTCAGTCTTCAGGTGTTTTGTTGAGAATTTTTTCATCTATTTTCATAAGGCATGCTGGTCTGTGGTTTTGTTTTTCTCTTGTGTCCCTTCCCAGCTTTGATATCAAGTTGACACTGCTTCATGCAACAAGTTAGGGAGGATCCTGTCTTCCTTATGTTACAAACATTTTCAGTAGAATGGGTGCCAATTCTTTGTAGGTCTGGTAGAATTCAGAATCTCTTTGGTCTGGGTTTTCGTTTATTTGTTTGTTTTCTTTTTGTGGGAGAGTTTTTATTACTGTTTTAATCTTTTCACTTATTATTGGTCTATTCAGGATTTCTGTTTCTTCCTGATTCAAAACTAGGAGGTTTTGTGTTTCCGAAGATGTATCCACTTCCTCTCTATTTTCTAGTTTGTCTGCTTAGAGATTTTCATATTAGTCATGGGTGATATTTTGTATTTCTGTGGTATAAATTGCAATGTGATGTCTCCTTTTTCGTGTTTGATTGAGTTATTTGAGTTCTTTCTCGTCCATTTTTGGTTAATCAAGATAAAGGTCTATCAACTTAGTATATCTTTTTCAAAGAACCAGCTCATTCATCCTTTATAGGTTTTTATTTTCCTTTGTTTTGTTTTCCATTTGATTTAGTTCTGCTCTGATATTTATTATTTTTTTTCCTGCAAGTTTAGATTTGGTTTATTCTTCTTTTTCTAGTTCTTTCAGATGTGACATTAGGTTGTGAATTTGTGTTCTTTCTGCTTTTTGATACAAGTAGTGAAGCCTATGAACTTAATACCGCTTTACTGACCCCATAGATTTTGGAAGCTATGTTCTGCTTGTCATTCAGGACAAAAAACACTTTTGATTTTCATCTTAAAACCAGTTACATCCAGTATTGATATTGACATGCAAGATACCATCTGTTCATCATGTTGAAAGATACCTAGTTGCTTGGCTTTATTACTTGTATTTCTGTTTCATAAGAATTGAAGGCTTTAACTTTTGGATGTTTTCATACTGGTGTGTATTGATTGCTCTGTTTCAGATATATAAGTATTTGTAAGCATTGCCTGGAAAGCAGGTCCAGTTGTAACAAATTCCCTTAGTGTTTGCTTGTCTGGGAAAGACTTTATTTCTCCTTCCTTTGTAAAACTTAGTTGTGCAGCTTGCAAGATTCTTGGCTGGAAGTTATTCTATTGAAGAAGACTGAAAACAGATCCAATCCTTGCTGGCTTGAAGGTCTCTGCCAAGGGTTCTGGTGTCAGTGGAATGGATTTTCCTTAGTCAGTAACTGTTGTTCTTGTCTTGAACCTTGTAGGATTTTTCTCCTTCACTTTGACTTTGATCGGATCTGATGACTGTATTTCTTGGTGATGTTTTATTTGCTATGAATCTTTCAGGTGTTTGATCAACATCCTGTATCTGGATATCTAAACCTTTAGCAATACCGGGGATGTTTTCTTCTTTTATTCTCTAATATGTTTTCTATTTTTACTGCTTTTTCTTCTTCTCTGTCAGAGATATCTGTAATTTCTATATAAGCTCACTTTGAGTAATCCCATATTTCTCATAGTGATTATTCATTCCTCTTTTTTCCTTACATTTTTTGACATCTAACATCTGGATTACTTCAAAATGTTTGTCTCCTCTGAAATTCATTCTTCTACTTGGTTTTCCTACTGTTAAAGCTTTCTTCTATTTTTGAAATTCCCTAAATGACTCTTTCTTTAACTTCTGTTATCTCTTTTCTAATGTTATCAATCTCTTTGGTGAATTTTTCATTCATGTTCTGATTTTTTTTGTTTCTTTCAGATGTTTTTTCTATCATGTCCTCAATTCCATTTATTTTCCCTGCCGTCCATAACATGAATTCCACACTTATCATTTCTTTCTTTTTTTTGAGACAGAGCCTCAAGCTGTCACCCTGGAGAGAGTGCTGTGGCATCACAGCTCACAGCAACCTCCAATTCCTGGGCTCAAGCGAGTCTCTTGCCTCTGCCTCCCAAGTCGCTGGGACCACAGGCACCCGCCACGACGCGCGGCCATTTTTTGGTTGCAGCCGTCATTGTTGTTTGGCGGGCCCGGGGGCTGGATTTGAACCCGCCAGCTCAGGTGTACATGGCTGGTGCCCTAGAATGTTGAGCCACAGGCGCTGAGCCTTTTTTTTTTTTTTTTTTTTTTAGACAGAGCCTCGAGCTATCACCCTGGGTAGAGTGCCGTGGCATTACAGCTCACAGCAACTTCCAATTCCTGGGCTCAAGCGAGTCTCTTGCCTCTGACTCCCAAGTAGCTGGGACCACAGGCACCCCCCACAACGCCCGGCCATATTTTGGTTGCAGCTGTCATTGTTGTTTGGCGGGCCCAGGCTGGATTCGAACCCGCCAGCTCAGGTGTACGTGGCTTGCGCCTTAGCCCATTGAGCCACAGGCACCGAGCCCATACTTATCATTTCAACAATTTCCTTTTGGTAATTACTGGGAAGCTACTGTGATCCTTTAGGAGTGTTGAGACAGCCTATTTTTTTCATTTCTCTGCCTTTTTTTGCTGTTTTTTCCTCATCTGGGGCTCTAAACAGATAGCAGTTCTGTTACACCTCCTTCTCCTCTTCTAGGAACTTTGCCATTTGGGGAAGACAGGGATGGACCCTGCATGGCACCTTTGGGTTGTACTCCAGAAGTTTCCCAGGAATGTACTGTGAGTCTTTAACCTTCCTCCTGTGCTGTTAATCCCTTTTCTCTCCATGGTTTTCACCAGGATGCTATGGCAAGGTGCACAAGCTGGCTGCCAGGATAAGATGTGTGTGGGGGTGGAGATAGTCTGCTACATATGACATGCCTGCACACAGCCCTGAGAAACCAACCTGCCAGGCACCGGGTCAGGATGAGGTGCAGGCAGGGTACAGTGCTTACACGGGGCACAGCAGGCTCACAGGTTGTGGCAGACCCATAGGGAGGAACAGGCTTGTGGGCAGAGTAGGCTCACATGTCACAGGTCCCATATGGGGCAGATCAGAACCCTGGGACAGAGCAGGCCCACTGGGCAGGGCTCCTAGGAAGGTCCACAGTATGTGGTCTACCCAGAGCCAATGGTGGTGACCCGGCTGGCTCTCGTCCTGCTTGGGGCCTTCTAGGCAGTGGCTAGTGGTGGGTCCTGAGGGATACAGGCCCATGTGAGATGTGGTTAACAGGATCACCTAGGCCATAGCAGTGGGTGCCAGTCCTTAGTCTCCTGCCCTGTCCAGGTCCGGTGGCAGCAAATGTACATGTCACTTGTCCATGGACCTGTACAGAAACTAAGATTCCTAGCTCCCCCTCTGTCTGCCTGTGGTAAGGGACAGGCAGCAGTCACAGATATGATCCCTGAGCAAAATAGTGTTTAGGGGTTGGAAATGTTACCATGGTGCCAGCCACAGTGCCCATAAGCCAGCCAGCCCTGGAGCAAGGTAGCTGCGTGGCCTGCAGCCTGGTCTGTGTGTCAGTCTGGAGCAGGCTGTGGTGGAAGGGCCTTCCCTCAGGGGAAGTGTGGAGCCAGACATTCTGTCCTCTGTCCCTGTCACGTGTGTTGATTCCTTCCCTACGTTCTTCCAGGCCTGCTCTTACAACCTCTTAAATTCACTCCTGCCTTCTCCCCATGGATTCTCAGAGCTCTCATTCAGACAGTGGATCTGGATGTTGATATATATTCACCACTTTCTATTTTCACCATGAGAGTGGCATTGTGCAGGCTATTTCTAGTCTACCATTTCAGCCCGCTCCTATTTGCAAATCTTTGAAAGAGCCAATGCCCTCGGTATCCACTCTGATTCTCTTTGGACCCTGTGATGATTTGTCAACTTGACACACCTGTTCTCTCTTTACTCATTACCTCAATAAATATACTTTCTGTTTGCTTTTCATTTTATAAAAAATTACACTTATTTTAATTATACATATATATCTTCACTCTTCCTTATAAATTTTCTTGATTCTTTAACAACACTCTGAATTGACATACAAAAATAAGGGCAAAAAAATTGTCAAAAATATTTGATTCTATGTACTCAACTGTGTTTTATACACTAAACTGGAAGTAATGCTAAATCTAACAATAATAAAATTGCTTTTTTATTGTATACTCCTGGGTTCTCTACTTTTATTGATAGTCACATCTCAATCTGTGAATTACTTGAAGGTAAATAAAAATAATTTCTGGTTCCACATCCAGTACCTTCTTTCCTCTAAGGAAAATGATCTTTATAGGCACAAAGAAGTTAATGCAATAGTATAGTTAGATTAAAGGAATAAGTTTTAATGTGATAGCATGGTAAGGTGGGTATAACTAACAGAAAATTATTACATATTTCAAAATAGCTAGGAGAGAATGTTTGCAATGTTCCCAATACAGGGAAATTATAAATGTTTGAGGTGATAAATATCCCAATCACCCTGATTTGATCATTACATATTTTATGCCAGTATCAAAATTATCACATGTACCCCATAGAATGTATAATAATCAATCAGAAAGATTATCAATAAGACTATCAATAAGAAAGATAAATAAAATAAAAACAAAAATATGAAAAAGAAATAATCAACTCGCTTGGAAGTAAAGAGTTAATAGGAATTATAATGAAAAACAGTGTTAAAAAGAGATGAGAGGCTGTGGACTTGAGATCAGCAACCAGAAATGATCATTGAGATTCATGAATGTAACAGAAACACTTGCATTGCCAAGGATTAAAAATGGTTGTTGAATTCAGACACACTATTAATGAGTGTGTAATATGGAAGCACAGAACTCCTGGTATGAACTAGCCTTAGGCAACATTTCATTTTAAAACAGAGAATATTTTATATTATGATTCTCCAAATGAATGTTGTCTAAATATTTTTGTTAATTGCAGAATATTTCATGATAATAAGGATCATCAAGTGTTGAAAATGCAGGATTCATATGACATTGAAAAAAAGGAAGTACATTCACTTTAAGCATGAAAATTAAGGCTTTTCTGGGTTTGAATCATCCTCACACCTTAGCAATCAGTAGAAATCAAGGTCTATCAACTCACAGAAGGTAGGCATAGAGTTTTCCTGACTATTTTGCAACAAAGCTTAAAGGAAAACAGGACTTCAATTCCCTTTCTTTTTCACTAGTGCTTTACCCAAAGCTTGGCATATAAAAGATGCTCAATAAATATATCTGGAATGGATAAATATTGTTGAATAGTCATGAGATATGAGTCTCTATGTGGAATACTAGGGAATAAAGAGGAGAAAGAGAAGAATGTTTTATTTATTCAACTAATATTTACTAAGCAGTTATTATGCATTTGGGACTTTTTATATACTTTCATTTTTTTTAATTTGTGCATAATAATTGGACATATTTATGGGGTCCACAGTGACATTTCATGGATATAATGTATCAAGTTAGAAAATCTATTATCTAAAACATTTATCATTTGTTTGAGTTGAGAACACTGAATATTCTTCTACTACATATTTGAAACTGTATAATTATTGTTAACTATAGTCACCTACAGTGGTAGACAACAGTAGAATGTATTCCTTCTATTTAGCTATAATTTTGTATCCTTTAACAAAAATATCCCTAGGGACAGTTTTACATGCTGGGATGTAGGTTTGCAAATCAGAAAAAGTTCCTGATCTCATGGACCTTATACTCGGATGAGATAGATTAAAAAAAAATAAGAAGAAGAAAAAAGAGAAAGGAAACATGCTGATAGTAGAAAGTCTGTATCTAGAGCTGTAAAGGTAATAAAGAGGGTAAAGTGAGGGTGAGAAGGGACAGAAATTTCTGTTATGCATGAGCTGATTAAAGATCCTCTTTCTGAAATGGTGGCCCTTGAGGTGAGCCGTCTGCAACGGGAGATAGTAATTTCAGGAGCCAGATGGTAGAAAAAGTGCTCCTGACAGTGGTTCAGGAGGTAGAACAAGTTCAAGCTCACTGTGACAGGAAAAAGCTCTGTGGGTTTGCAGAACAGAAAAGAGGCTGATGTGGCCAGAGGGTAAGGAATACAGTAACTGAGAGAAGGAGTCAGGAACAGCATGTTAGAGCTTTGAGCTACAGGCAAGAGCTTTTCATTTTAAGTACAATGAGAGAGATTCAGGGTTGGGGAGGCAGACGGGTATATGATTTAATTAATAAGTAATTCAAAAATCATTCTGTCTGTCTTGTTGAGAAAAATTTGGAGGGGGAGATAGTTGAAACCTAACAGCCACCCGAGGTGTTGATAGCTAGAACAAAGGACAGAGGTGACAATGATTTGGGCTGAGGGACAGAAGGGATAGATTCAAAACACATTTTAGAGATAAAACTGACAGGTCTTATAGATGAATGTGATGTGGATTGGAGTAAACCTGAGTCATTAAGAATGAAACAATGTTTGAGGGATGTATGTGTGGGTGGATGAGGAATCATTTTGTTAGATGAGAGAGATTCCTTACTGAGAGAGAAACTGCTTTTGTTGTGGGAAAGCAAGAAATAAATGGTTAAAGAATTCCATCTAGTAAAGGACATACACACAGATACAGACAATGCTAATGGCAAGTCCAAAAACAGCTAAATGAAGTTCAAGACCCTGATGGAACATGGAGGAAGGAATTGTTAATTCTCACGGAGTGTGTCAGACTGTGTGAATCAGAATACCTGACTTGTAATGATTTAAATATCAGAAGTGCTTAGTTATTTCACATTACATAAAAGTTGGAATCGCATGTTTAGTCCAATCTCTCAATAAGGCAAAAAAAAAAAAAAAAAAAAAAAGCCTAATTATCACTGACTTTTTATTTTTCTCGGGAAAATTTTTCCCAGAATTGTTATAGATGGTGCCTCCTACAAAT
>CAUYON010198929.1:0-11904 GCA_963573935.1 Arctocebus calabarensis
TAGCTGGGACGACAGGTACCCCCCACAACGCCTGGCCATTTTTTGGTTGCAGCCATCATTGTTTGGCGGCCCCGGGCTGGATTCGAACCCGCCAGCTTAAGTGTACGTGGCTGGCGCCTTAGCCTGTTGAGCCACAGGCGCCGAGCCAAGAAATAACATTTTTTATGGGCTGTTGCTGCTTATTTTTTTTTTTTTTTTTTGGAGATAGTCTCACAGCAACCTCAATCTCTTGGGCTCAAGTGCTCCTCTTCCCTCAGCCTTCCAAGTAGCTGGGACTACAGGTGCCCACCACAACACTTGGCTATTTTTAGAGACAGAGTCTCACTGTTGCTCAGGCTGGTCTTGAACTCCTGTTTTGGCCTACCAGAGTGCTAGGGTTATAGGTGTGTGCCACCACACCCAGCCTTGTTTTTTATGGTTTTTAAACAACAGTTGAGGTTACAACTCACATACCATTCAAATAACCCATTTAAAGGGTACGGCTCAATGCTTTTAGTGTATTCTCAGAACTGTGCAGCTACCAACACAATCATATTTTTATTATCTATCTATTTTTTGCAGTTTTTGGACGAGGTTAGGTTTGAACCCACCACCTCTGGTGTGTGGGGCCAGCGCCCTACTCCTCTGAGCCATAGGCACCACCCTTTATTATTATCATCATTTTTAGAGACAGAGTCATTTCGTCGCCCTTTGTAGAGTGCTGTAGCGTCACAGCTCACAGCAACCTCCAGCTCTTGGGCTTATGGCAATTCTTTTGCCTTAGCCTCCCAAGTAGCTGGGACTACAGGCACCCGCCACAGTGCCTGGCTATTTTTTTGTTGTTGTTGCAGTTTGGCCGGGGTGGGTGAACCAGCCACCCTTGGTATATGGGGCCGGCACCCTACTCACTGAGCCACAGACACCGTCCTTATTATTATTATTTTTTCTTTTTTTGTGGAGACAGTCTCACTTTATCGCTCTCTGTAGAGTGCTATGGAGTCATACCTCACAGCAACCTCCAGCTCTTGGGCTTAAGTGATTCTCTTGCCTCAGCCTCCCAGGTAGCTGGGACTACAGGCACCCGCCATAGTGCCTGGCTAATTTTTGATGCAGTTCGGCCAGGACCGGGTTTGAACCCACAGCCCTCGGTATATGGGGTCGGCACCCTACTCACTGAGCCACAGGCGCCACCCTTATTATTATTTTTTTTTGAGACAGAGTCTCACTGTGTTGCCCTCAGTAGAGTGCTGTGGTGTCACAGCTCACAGCAATCTCAAACGCTTGGGCTTATGCAATTATTTTGCCTCAGCCTTCCAAGTAACTGGGATGACAGGTGCCTTCCACAACACCTGGCTATTTTGTTGTTATTGTTGTTTAGCAGGCCTGGGCTGGATTCTAACCCACCAGCCCTGTAGTCTGTGGCTGGCGCCCTAACCACTGAGAAATGGGTGCTGAGCCCACAATCATGTCTTAGAACATCCTTCTACTGTGTGTTTAGACCAGGGGTCCTCATACTTTTTAAACAGGGGGCCAGTTCACTGTCCCTCAGACCGTTGGAGGGCCGGACTATAGTTTAAAAAAAAACTATGAACAAATTCCTATGCACACTGCACATATCTTATTTTGACGTGAAAAAACAAAACAGGAACAAATACAATATTTAAAATGAAGAACAAGTAAAGTTAAATCAACAAACTTACCATTATTTCAATGGGAACTATGGGCCTGCTTTTGGCTAATGAGATGGTCAATGTCTGGTTCCATATTTGTCACTGCTAGTCGTAACAAGTGATGCAAGTGTGCATTGGAGACTGAGAGGAGGAGTTGAAGGACAGAGAGAAGGAGGAGAGTCGGAGAGTGCGGTGCACATTCCACACATGCGCACTGCAGGCCCAGGATAAGTCAGCTGCTAAGCAGGACAGGCAGTGATGGCAAAAACACCCGCGGGCGGGCCGCATGTGGACCGTGGCCGTAGTTTGAGGACCCCTGCTCTAGACTGTAATACTGGGCCTTTGGGAAGACGAGGTGGGAGGGACACTTGAGGCCAGAAGTTGGAGACCAGCCTGGGTAATATAGGCCCAGTAAACAAGCCTCCATCTCAAAAAGAAAAACTTCACTCCCCCAGAACTTTCACTCTTTAGCTGTCACCTCACCCCTATCCCTTATCCCTCCTAACTCTACATAGCTACTAATCTACTTTCTGTCTCTTTGGATTTGCCTATTCTGGGCATTTTATATGAATGGTATCATATGTGTTCCTTTGTGGCTGGAATTTCAAAGGTTTTGACCTTTTTTAAATAGCTGGGGAAAAGGATGTTGCATGACACTTGAAAATCATATGAAATTCAAATTTTAGCATCTATAAAGTTTTTTTAATTTTTTTTTTTTTTTTTTTGAGACAGAGCCTCCAGCTGTGGCATCACAGCTCCCAGCAACCTCCAACTCCTGGGTTTAAGCGATTCTCTTGCCTCAGGCTCCCAAGTAGCTGGGACTACAGGCGCCTGCCACAATGCCCGGCTATTTTTTGGTTGTAGTTGTCATTGTTTGGTGGGCCTGGGCTGGATTCAAACATGCCAGCTCTGGTGTATGTGGTTGGCAACTTAGCCTCTTGAGCTACAGGCGCCAAGCCTATAAAGTTTTTTTTTTTTTTGCAGTTTTTGGTCAGGGCCAGGTTTGAAACCACCACCTCTGGTATATGGGGCTGGCACCCTACTCCTTTGAGCCACAGGTGCTGCCCCCCCACCTTTTTTTTTTTTTTGGAGACAGAGTCTCATTTTGTCACCTTGGGTGGAGTGCCATTGTGTCATAGCTCACAGCAACTTCAATCTCTTGAGCTCAAGTGATCCCCTTCCCTCAAACTCCCCAGTAGCTGGGACTACAGGTACCCACCACAGTGCCTAGCTAGTTTTCCTATTTTTAGTAGCGACAGGGTCTCACTCTTGCTCAGGCTGGTCTTGAACTTGTAAGCTCAAACAATATCCACACACACCCCCCCCCAGAGTACTAGGATTATAGGTGTGAGCCACCTCGCCTGGCCAAGAGCAACAGTTTTACCTAAGGAGAGTAAGCTGAAAAAACTGTCAGCCCTGCTGCATCTGTAGTAACATGTATGGCAAAGGATGAGGATGAAAGATAAGGGTAATAAAGGTTTGCAAAAAGAGGGACTGGCAAACTTTTTATACAAGACCAGACAATATTTTTAGACTTTGCCAGCCAGCCAATCTCTGTGGTGACAACTCTACCTTTGTAGCACAAAAGCAGCCATAAACAATATGTAAACAAATGAGCAAGGATGTGTTACAATAAAACTTTATAGATGCTAGCAGCGCCCGAGGAAACAAACAACACCCCCCCCTAAAAAAACCCCTGTTGCTTCCCATTGAAACTAAAGCCTCTTGCATGTGAAAAACTGTAAGTGGTTGCCAGAAAAATTGAATGTTAACAGAGGATCTAGAAGGTGAAGGATTGGTCTGTTCTGCTTAGTACAGAGCATAACTCAAGTATTGTTGTTCTGAGGACAGACCCAAGACAAAAGCTGTATAGAGTAAAGACCCAGGAACGGGGGATGTTTGTTCTGGAGAAGGCAAGCCATCAGGGCTAGAAGCACTGCCTTCCGGTTTTATCTGAAGGAGCATCATGGGGAAAGAGTAGACAAGTGAAGCTTATGCTTTTTTTTTTTTTTTTTTTGAGAGAGTGCCTCAAGCTGTCACCCTGGATAGAATGCTGTGAAATCACAGCTCACAGCAACCTCCAATTCCTGGGCTCAAGCGAATCTCTTGCCTCCGCCTCCCAAGTAGCTGGGACTACAGGCGCCTGCCACAATGCCCAGCCATTTTTTTGGTTGCATCATTGTTGTTTGGCGGGCCCAGGCTGGATTCGAACCCACCAGCTCAGGTGTACGTGGCTGGTGCCTTAGCCCATTGAGCCACAGGGGCCGAGCGGAAGCTTGTGCTTAAGCGAATTGTCCAAGAAGGTTTGGGGCTCATAGCCATTCACTATTCATAGGTAGTGGAGAGAGCTGAAGCTGGAAAATAGTAGCCAGCACTCTTGCATGTCTTCCCTTCTCTCCAGTCTGCTGAGTTCACATAACGTCCACCTGGCCTGATGTACCCCAGCCAGTTCCTTTTGTAGGGCTGTATGTCTTTCTTTCAGAGTTTTCTTTTCTTTTTTTTTCTTTTTTTTTTTTTTGTGTGTGTGTATGTACATTTTGATACATTTATTATTTTTTTATTAAGTCATTTGTACATAGATCACACATACATTTATGTCATTATGGGATTTGATGTGTTGATTATTTGTACAAATTGGAGTGTTTTCATGCTACTAATCAACATAGCTTTCACCTCTTTTATCCAATTACAGCGTTAAGACATTTGTGTTCTAGACGTGATAGATCCGACTTGTACTTGCATTGTGCTCCATAGGTGTAAGCTCCTAGTTTTGGAGCTTTCTTACTTGCAGATGGGCTGAACAAATGCCCTGCCCCTGCCAAGAGCCATCAGGAGGTTTATTGTTTGCTGGTCTGTGGTGGGATCTGCCTGCCCAGCAGCTAGTGCTGAACCTGACTGGAGAGTTGAGAATTCTCCAGAGAATGCAGTTGGAGTTTCCTGGATTGGTGAAACTTCAGTTTAAAAAATTGGATACGGGGCTCAGCACCTGTGGCTTAACGGGCTAAGGTGCCAGCCACGTACACCTGAGCTGGTGGGTTTGAATCCAGCCAGGGCCCGCCAAACAACAATGATGGCTGCAACCAAAAAATGGCCGGGTGTTGTGGCGGGCGCCTGTAGTCCCAGCTACTTGGGAGGTGGAGGCAAGAGACTCACTTGAGCCCAGGAATTGGAGGTTGCTGTGAGCTGTGATGCCACAGCACTGTATCCAGGGTGACAGCTTGAGGCTCTGTCTCAAAAAAAAAAAAATAATAATTTGTACAGAATCTTAGGTCTCTACCAAAGATAGGGCCTTGGACTCTGCATTTTAACCAACTTCCCAGCTAATTTTAAAGTATAAAACCACTGAGATTCCACTGAGACAACCTGGGCCTTCCAGACAAGGAAGCCAAAAATTCTAGGAGAATCCTAGTTACGCTTTTTGGTTTGTTCCTTAAAATTTTAAAGAATTTGTAAAAAAGGAAGAAGCCACTTCAAGATGGCCTGAGTGTGGCAGAGTCTTGGAGGGCTCTGTCTTCCTCCCTAAAGGGGTTCAAGAGTTCAGCAGTAATGGGGGAAACAAGTGTGGCTGTGGCAGAGAGACATTGGCGGTGAGAGCTGCAGGGGTGGCTCAGTTACAAGAGACTTCCACAGTGGCCCTTGGGGCGCCAGGAGGAGAGTCAGTTGGAATTACTGCCCGAGAGGAGGAAGGGGGGTGTGAGAGGTGAGGCTTCACTGTCCTTTCAGAGCACTCTCAATCTTGGCCTGGCACATTTTAGCCATGCTACCACTTTCCCAGTTCTATTACATAAATTCTTTTAAACAGTGCTTGCCTTTTTCAGTGAACCCACCTTTTTTAGAAGAACAGGGAGCTATAGAACGTTAAGAATGACTTTATCTGTCCTACTAAGGTGACAGTATTAATTCTTGTCCTTTACTAGTATTGTGTTTAAACATCTGTTTATACTGTATTAAACCTATTGTCTTCGGTTTGTGTAATTTCTGCATTCTGTGATGCTTGAGGTTTATATTGAGAAATAATTCTTTTTTTTTTTTTTTAATCATTGGGGATCCGTTGAGGCTACAAAGAACCAGGTTACATTGATTGCAATTGTTAGGTAAAGTCCCTCTTATATTTGTGTCCCACCCCAAAAGGTTTGTCACACATTGTAACCCCCTACCCCCCTCCCTCCTTCTCTTTCTCTGCTCTTCCCTTCCCCCACCCCACAATTCTGCCTTTGCATGAGAAATAACTTGTCATACGGATGTGTTCACAGAAATTCTAGAATCTCATATTTGAAAAGGTTGTTAGATCTCATACTGTCAAAATACTCCTTCGATTCTTTGAGGATTTCAATATCAGCACATACAAGACGTTATTCAGTTTCTGCTACAATTTCTCAAGGAAGAGGACACCCAGGCTGCCCCATGAAAAAGGCAGTTCTTTTAAGAACAGCTCTGATTGCCAGGCGCGGCGGCTCATGTCTGTAATCACAGCACTTGGGAGGCCAAGGCAGGTGGATTGCCTGAGCTCACAGGTTCGAGACCAGCCTGAGCCAGAGACCTTATCTCTAAAACTAGCCAGGCGTTGGTGGGGGACACCTGTGGTCTCAGCTACTTGGGAGGGTGAGGCAAGAGAATTGTTTAAGCCCAGGAGTTTGAGGTTGCTGTGAGCTATGACGCCACGGCACTCTACCCAGGGTGACAAAGTGAGACTCTGTCTCAAAAAAAAAATAAACAGCTCTGCAGGAAAGGGTTTTTAATCAGAAATCTGTCCCCTATCAGTTTGTCTGTGTAATTCTTGACTTTGTTTAGTGAGTGCAGCTGGGAGAAGAGTAATCTGTCTTATCTCATCCCTTTGCCTGTTTAATTCTGGAGCTTCTACTCCGAACTCTCTCTTCAGCTCTTCCTCCAATGACCCAGCTTTTTGGCTTTTTCATTTCTTCCTCCTGATTTCCATCAGACAGCTCCAGTCATCAGTGACCCTGAAATATGGACACTGAGGACGGAATCCTGTCTCAGCAAGATTCTGAACAAATGTTCAGTTATCATCTCCCCTTTCTAGCCACCATGTTTTATTGATGTAGACGTAATGTTAGCCACTTTCAGATAGTTAAAGATATGTGGAAGTGCTTATCCTTAGTATAGCTATTTTGATTCCAAACGTTTCTTGTATCTCTCCTTATCACAAAGCTTCATTTAATTACCTAATAGAGAATTTTTTGCCTCTGTTTGTTATAAACCTCCCTGACCTATGGTTATGTCATTCACCTGTTTGACCTCATATTCAGTTTTCTGTCATCAGAACAAGCATCATAATTTTTCTTTCTTCTCTGATGTAAAAAAGAAGAAATCATCACAAGGTAATTCTGCTTAATCCAAGTTTAATAGTAGATATCATACTACTAAACAATGGGGGGAAAGTTTGAGTGCTTAAGAAAGTTACCCCATATAAATTCCATCATGTCATTACAGCACGCCTACCAGATTGGTCAGATGTTAATCTCATTGTGTAAGTGAGGAACAAGTTCAGGAAACTTACTAAAGTGCCCCAGGCTCCCATGTGAGACACCATGAAGCACTAATGGGATTCCATATTCAGCCCTGCCTCTGGGGAACAGATAACTAGACTACGCTTTTAATTTGATATTTTTCCAGAAGCCCTAATGTTTATTGTAAAGCACTGGCTGGACAAACATTTCTTAATGTCTCCATTGTGATTGTTTTAGAACAGGAATTGGCATGTTTTTTAATGTAAAAACTAGATAGTATTTTGGGCTCTACAGGTCATACAGTCAGCTTCTGCTACTTAACTCTGCTTCTGCAAGTAGCCAGATGATGGGGAAATGAAGGCTATGTGCCAAGTACAATAGGCAGAAGACCCAGTTTGCCGACACTTGTTTTAGAGCATGAACTCTTTTGGAAAGAAAGAACATCTTGCCATGGAATGATTTGGTTTATTTGTGGAAGCAGTCACGTTAAGAAAATCGGTGGGAAGAAGAGGAGTAAACTTACACTACAGGTGAAAGTGTAGGAAGTCAAAAAGAACAAAACAAACACAAAGAGAGCAGTGACAACACCTCCTTCCTACACCATCCCCCCTGTTACTACTCACACTTAATACCAAGGCTGGCCACAGTCCAACTAGAACCTGAACAGCTCCCATTCACTGGAACATATCTGACCCTGAATTATCTACATTTATTTATAAGAGACCTCAATTGTACTACCTCTCTGGGTCCTTCATATAATTTTCTCAGATAACGGATAAAAATTGAGCCATTGACTCCTTTGGGTTAAATTCAGTGTGAAGAATAGCAAAACAAACAAAAATACAGTCCAAGGTTTTAACTGCCTTTCCTATTTTTCTCCCAGTGAAGGAAATGGCAAGGAGTATTTATGAAAAGTTCATCCATTTGCTAAGATAAATAGTAGCAGTGGGTTAAGTATACCCTGATCACTTATAAATGCTTCCTAGTTTTCATTTCATTCATCATGGGAAAGGTTTATCTCAGTTCAAAATTATAAGGGTTCAAGATTATGCACTGATCTTTGTCAACCAAACTGATTCATTAAAGAGGATTCTGGAGGCTGGTGGGTAGGGAGAGTTTATTTCATAGACCCTCCCTACGTGGCAAGGATGTATAGAATTCGCAAAAGCCTGTTCATTGAAAGACTTCAAAAGCAAACAAAAAGATTCTTACTCTATTCAACATATAAACTATAGAAAGTGATACTTTCCAAAACTCAAAACTAGTGGAGCATGACTCAAAAGAAACTAGAAATTCCGGTCAGCTATTGTGGGAGTCCTGAAGCCTATTCAGGAAATATGAATTTTAGGAGAACAGGAATCTTTTTTCTTTTTTTGATTTTTATTGTTTGGGATTCATTGAGGGTACAAAGAATTAGGTTACACTGATTGCGGTTGTTAGGTAAAGTCCCTCTTGTAATTGTGTCCCGCCCCCAAGAAGTGTGACATACACCGTGACCCTCCAGTCCCCTCCCTCATCCCTTCTCCGCAAACCCCCCCTTGTATTAGATCATCTATTGCCTTCATATTAGAATTGAGTACATTGGATGCAGGAATTTCTTATTTTTGATTCCAAACTAATAAATGGAAGTTTTGAGGAGCTATAAGATAACGCTGGATTTATTCCGCCCTGAAGACTCAGGATGATGATATTGCAAATAGCTTTATGCCTTGCTTGATTTTCATCATTAGTTGGCAGGTTTTGTCTTAGTTATCTATTGCCTTGTAACAAAAAGACTCCAAGACTTAGCAGCTAAAACAATACATGTTTCTCAGTTTCTGTCTGTGAGGGCTCGGTCCCTGCTTAGCTGAATCCACTACTTCAGTCACTCACAGGCAGTAACAAGGGGTCAGCTGAGCCATAGTTGTTTCAGCGTTTAACCAAGGGAAGGGTTTGCTTCTAAGGTAATGGCATCATTGGCAGGATTCAGTTTCTTAAGGGATATTGGAAAAAGTGCCCCTCTTTTCCCTGTTGCCCACTCTGGGTCCCTTGCCAAATGGACCTCTTCAAATGGCGATGTTTCATCAGAGCGTGCAAGCCACAAGCTGCTAGAGCAGTGATTTTCAACCCATGTGCCTTGAAAATTTTTAAAGATCATTAATTAAATTATTATTATTATTATTATTATTATTTTTGTGGAGACGGAGTCTCACTCTATTGCACTCGGTGGAGTGCTGTGGAGTCACAGCTCACAGCAACCTCCAGCTCTTGGGCTCAAGCGATTCTCTTGCCTCAGCCTCCCAAGTAGCTGGGACTACAGGCACCCGCCACCGCGCCGAGCTAATTTTTGATGCAGTTCGGCTGGGGCCGGGTTTGAACCTGCAGCCCTCGGTATATGGGGTCGGTGCCCTACTCGCTGAGCCACAGGTGCCGCCCTAATTAAATTATTTTTGAAAGAAATCTAAGTACAGTAAATATATATTTTTTCTACTTTTTTTTTTTTGATCCACATAATTAAGTGTGCCACAGAAGTTTAACTGTAGGTCCAAGTGAGCCATGAGATAAAAAGAGGTTGAAAATCACTGCCCTAGAGAGTCCACCCGCAAACTGGAGGTCAGCCTTTTATAACCCGATCACAGAAGGGACTTCCCGTCACTGTTACATCTATTGGTTAGAAATGAGTCACTACCTTCAAGGAAAGGTGATTACAAAGGAAATAGATACCAGGAAACTAGCGTCATTGGAGTCCTTGTATAAGTCTGCCTATCACAAACCTGAGTTCTTTCCTATCGAGATAATCCAGTCCTTAAGTACAGAATTGCTTGTATGGGTGACCAGTGTTTTTACAACACAGGGCCCACTTCTGCATTCTCATGCTCCTCTTAGGAATCAATGGTGTCACATGTTACACCCTTTGGCAGGTAGTTGCCACAGTTAAGTATAAATACTTCCATGCCATTAAACAGCCCTTTGGGGGATTTATTTACTGTAACGGACAAGGAAATATGTATGTTCTATAGAGAGGGCAGGAGGGACAGGTTCAGGAGACAACAGCTGAAATATATGCTTTTTGGCATTGCTGGGATGCTTTCAAAAGGAACACAATAATAGATACAAAACTGGTTATGACTGTGTTTAATGGAGCTTAGTGGTTCTGGGAAATAAGAGCGTTATCAGAAACATGTAGGAATGAAAATAAGAGAAAACCGTGTGCGTGTGTGTGTTTTGGCAACCGAAGATGAACATTTCTTTGAAGTTCTTTGAAGTTAGGGATACATCTGAAATTTACTATGGAGTTTTTGAGAATGAACTCATCTGTTTTACAGCTTTACTGTAGCTATTCCATAATAGATTTAAATATACTCATGTTATTTTTTACATCATTGGTTTATGGGACCATAAATCTTTAGGTTCATTATCTTTTGGACATATTTAGTGAAAAGCAAGATGCTAGTTGTTGAATACTACCTTGCCTTGACAGCGTAGCTTGTTTATAATCATATTCATATATAAAAATCTTCATCCAAAAATTCATACACATTTTAAGAAATATCTATGTATTCCTTTTTGAAGTTGAATCAAAGGTACCATTATTGGTCAAGTGTACCTGGACATACCCACATCCCTTTTACCTGCAATTCACATGTTTTTGGGGAATGATCGATTTTACTTCCAAGAAAGTCTCTTAAAATATGTATACATTTTTGGCACCCCTGTATATTGAATTTACTATGTTCCAGGTACTCTTTAAAGCCTTTTAAATAATTCATTTAGTTCTTAAAATATCCCTAGAAGTAAGCACTACTTCTTACAAATGGGGAAAGTGACATATGGCCAAGAGGTTAAGTGACTTCCTCAAGAGCATCACTTGGGGGGGAAGGGTGCAGCTGTGACTCAGATTCTGTTATGGTGTACCATGTGTTCAAACTTGATAAATGAGATGAAAATTGGATTAAAGAGAAGAAGAAGAAGCCAAGGTCCTTTAGAATAGACACGTTGAATGCTGTGTACTTTATTAACTTGCTAAAGTAGCTTGGCAGCTGCACTCAGAGTGCGTGTCACCTTGTTTTGATGGGCATCATGCCACAGAGATGATGATTATAATATACTACTCTAGAATGTGAGTTTGAAATTTAGAGCCAAGGCTGGAAATGGCAGTCTTGGAAATGAATCAGAACTAATATAAAACTAGCTGACATTAACTGTTGGAAAACCCCAAACTCAAAGACAGTTTTGAAGTCTTTAGCTGATGAACTCATAAATCTCCTCAATACACCCAGGAGCTATATGCTCTGTTTCCCAGGCCAGAGTGTAGTGGTGGTGTCATAGCTCATTGTAACCTCAAACTTCCGGGCTCAAGCCATACTCTTGCCTCTCAACCTCTTGAGTGTCTGGGACTCCAGGTGTGTGCCACTGCACCCGGCTGATTTTTTCTATTTTTTGTAGAGATGAAGATGATGCTGGTCTCAAACTCCTAGCCCTTGGCCTCCCAAAGTGCTAGGATTACAGGTGTGACTACCACTCAGCCCACAGATTTTTTTTCTTAATAGCCATGTTATAATGAATATATGGCTTTATGTTGGTTTCTGTCTGTATTTTTTTTAATAATTTTATTGAATCATAATTGTGTACATTGGTGCAATCATAGGGCACGATTCATATACATTCAGAAATATTTTGATCGTACTGTTACAGATAACCTTCATGGCATTTTCTTGATCACTATATAAAGACATTGATACTCTACCTTTATAAGTTTCACCAGTACCCTGCTAACATGCACCGTAGGTGATGTCGGACAATAAAAT
>CAUYON010198930.1:0-22878 GCA_963573935.1 Arctocebus calabarensis
ACTTGGGAGGTGGAGGCAAGAGACTCGCTTGAGCCCAGGAATTGGAGGTTGCTGTGAGCTGTGATGCCATTGCACTCTATCCAGGGTGACAGCTTGAGGCTTTGTCTCAAAAAAAAAAAAAAAAAAAAAGTTTTGTTGTAAGGTGCCAATAGATAGATACCCTATAGATAACATTTTTATTGTCTCTCTTTTCTGTTGGTTTTTCACCTCTCTTTGCCTTCTCCTGACTTTGCTTTTGATTTTCTTTGAAGTGACTATTGTACCTCCTTATGTTACTTTTTGCCCTTCTGAGATAATTATATTCATAGTCTTCCCTTGGATTTCAGCTATTTCCTTAGTTTTTATACTGAACCTTTACGATAACTGTGTTCTTGTTTCCCATATTCCTTTGTTCTTTTAACTGGGATTATTAGCATTGAGATGTGAGATTTTTTTCTGTTTTGTTTTATATTTTATCCTTCGTAGCTTAATGTCTTGACTAATTCATTTCTAGTTTATAATTTTAGACCCCTCATTTCCTGTCATCCTTCATCTCTATACAGTATATCCATCCCATAATATTTATGCATTAAATTGAAACTTTTGAGCCATTGCTGTATGATTAGTTAATTTCTAGTTTTTTACAAGTGTATTTAAAATGCCTGTAAATACCCTTGGAACAGATTCCTTGGGAATTCCCAAAAGCCAGTACACAAAACCTGCCAAATATTTTGTGTGCCTCCTAAATCTTACTGTATGAACAAATAACTATTTTTACTTACTTTCTTACTATTTATACCATTGACCCTAACAAATAATTATTTAGCCACCTATCAAATATGCTGATAACTTTAAATATGTCTATAAATTTATTACCCTTAAGATTGCATAAATATTATGAATTATTTTGCATATCTGAATAGAAGTAAAAATCACTTTTACGTCTTCTTTTTTCCTGAACTAGATTTGTCATTTGACATATACGAGGGTCAGATTACTGCATTACTTGGCCACAGTGGAACAGGAAAGAGTACATTGATGAATATTCTTTGTGGACTGTGCCCGCCTTCTGATGGTGAGAATTTCAGATTAAAAAAATTTTTTTTTTCTTCATTTGCTAGTGTTAACCAAAGGGTCACAAAATGATTATTCATTTAATAAATGTATATTTAATGACTCATGTCAGTGATTTGAGACCTACTTCTGTATCTGTTAAGGTGATTTTTTTTTTTTTTTTTACTACATACATTTGGTTATTATTATTATTTTCTTTCTTTTGAGACAGAGTTTCACCACGTGCCTCTCGGTAGAGTGCGGTGGTGTCACAGCTCACAACAACCTCAAACTCTTGGGCTTATGCAATTCTATTGCCTCACCCTCCCAAGTAGCTGGGACTACAGGTGCCCACTACAACACCCGGCTATTTTTTATTGCAGTTGCCATTGTTGTTGAGCAGGCCCGGGTCGGGTTTGAATCCACCAGCCTTGATGTATATGGCTGGCGCCATAACCACTGTGCTAAATGATTCTATCACATTTAATCAAGTTAAAGGGATCTAATTTTGTGCACATTTTTATCACATATTTACTTACATGTGTGTGTGTTCATTCTTCATTTTCAGGATCGATAAATAAATAACTGGGAATTCAGTTAGCTCTACTTTATTATTTTAGGTTGAGAAAATGAATACAGATTTCTAAATGTGCAGAAATAGTAAAAAAGGAAAGAATGTTAAATGTGCATACCATTTCCTAAGGTAGAATTTTAGGAGCAGTGCTTCAAAAAAAGGCTGGACAATTAAGTTCTCCAACTTATCCTAGAAAAAGTGTTGCATACTTCATTGTTAAATATCACTATGATCACTTTCGAAGTACTTGCCCTTGGTCATCTGTTAAACAGAGTGATATTCAGCAGTGAGGAAGGTAGCATTCTTTTTAGAATGACTTTGTAACTTAGCTGTCAGAGCTCATACGATGACAGCTCTGATGGCCATTCCAGAAAGAGTTCCAGATTGCTTTGAAGGGTGAACTACGTGCTTAGCTCCAAGGGGAGTGCCTTGAAGATGATGATAGAATATTCAGCAAGGAGGTGTAAGCACTTTTTCTACATGAGTTTGCAAAGTTAATTGTTTGGCCTTTGTAGTTTTGTTATGTGATGGTTTTTTAGGTAACAATGCAATGTAATAGCCCCGTATTTTCACAATGCCCAAATACGGTGGCAGTACAATTAATATTTTACTTTGTAAGAGGGCCAAATTGTATTGAAGCTGAATTTCAACCTTTTAAGTTTAGATTAACTTTTAAAATTAGTATGATTTTGTTCCTCTTAATTGTGTAATTCTCTTTGATAGTAGTCATAATATCTTTCATTTTTATAAGAATTCATGATTTTTATTATGATTCTCCATATATCATTGCATTGATTAACAGTTCTTATATATTAGCTTTGAGTTTATAGAAAAGTTGGAATTCAAAGAGGTTAAGTAATTTGCCCAAGATGGGATAGCTAGCTGGGATAAAACTTGTAGTTCTATGATCCTTCTACAATGCACCAATGAATTTTTATGTTTAGTGTTAAGCTTTTAGTTTTTTGCTCTTTTTATTATGTAGTATGACTTGGAAGGAAAGTAAAACATAACTGAAATATAAATATGGAAATGAAGATGTGATATATCTTATAAATTTATGTTGATTCTTACCTTATATTTCTCTTTCATCAAAATAAGTTGTTAGAATATTTTAAAACACATACTATTTTAATGTATATACATTGAAGTATATATTTTGCTTTTAGGATTTGCATCAATATATGGACACAGAGTTTCAGAAATAGATGAAATGTTTGAAGCAAGAAAAATGATTGGCATTTGTCCTCAGTTAGATATACACTTTGATGTTTTGACAGTAGAAGAAAATTTATCAATTCTGGCTTCAATCAAAGGAATACCAGCCAACAATATAATACAAGAAGTATGTTGTTCTTATAGAAATCTTTATTTCCTGATAATAAAGGAGCAGTGCTTTAATAATAACCTTTTGAAATATCTTGTACAATTGAAAATCTAAATATATAAAGACATTAATACTCTACCTTTAATAAGTTTCGCCAGTACCCTGCTAAGATGTAACAGTATGATCAAAATATTTCTGAATGTATATGAATCGTGCCCTGTGATTGCACCAATGTACATAATTATGATTCAATAAAATTATTAAAAATAATAATAATAAAAAAAAAAAAAACAGGAATGTACCTATAAAAAAAAAAAAAATCTAAATATAAAACCTGACCTGAGCCATAAAACTGAAAGTCATTACAGAGAATTAGAATTTGAACTAAATGTTTTAGCACACATAAAAGAGTTCTTACTTCATCTGGAAGATACTCACCTCTTTCTTCACTTCCAATCTCATCTCTCCCTTCACTTCTCTTCCCCAACCCTGCTCTACCCTCACTGGTCCCCTTCCCCAACCTCACACTCAGCGACTTCAGCGACTTCACCGTGATCCTTTCTTCTTCCTTCCCCACTACTCAGAAGTAAAATAGACCTTTCCTTCACGAATCTTATTACCTCTTATTTTCAAAATTATGTATAAACAGATGTCCAAATTATACTACAGGAACATTTTAAAATTTGATATTAAAAGTACTTAAAAACTTACATTATTTAAATGCTTAAAATACTTAAAAAGTAAAATTGATAATTACATAAATGTGATTTTTAAAATATCATTATTCACACCTTACTTTTACAGGTGCAGAAGGTTTTACTAGATTTAGACCTGCAAGCTATCAAAGACAACCAGGCTAACAAATTAAGTGGTGGTCAGAAAAGAAAGCTGTCTTTAGGAATTGCTGTTCTTGGGAATCCAAAGGTAAATAAATGATAGTTTTACAGATAAAATTATTTTAAATTGTGTTGAATAAAAAAAAAGCAGGTTTTAGAAAGATATAATACATTATGTAAAGTATAAACATTCATAAAGCAATATGTTATTATAGATATAATCATATTAATGAGTTTTTTTTTTTTTTTTTTTTAAGACACAAAGTCTCACTTTGTTGCCCTTGGTAGAGTGCTGTGACGTCACAGCTCACAGCAACCTCCAGCTCTTGGGCTTAGGCGATTCTATTGCCTTAGCCTCCTGAGTAGCTGGGACTACAAGCACCTACCACAAGGCTCAGCTATTTTTTTGTTGCAGTTTGGTCGGGGCAGGTTTGAACCCACCACCTTCGGTATATGGGGCCAACACCCTACTCATTGAGCCACAGGCGCTACCCCATATTAATGAGATTTTAAAACTGAAGTCAGAAAATTCTGATATTGGTTACTTTTCATGAAAGGAATGGAAGATAAGGATTTTAGTTATGTCTGCCATGTTTTGGTTCTTTAAAAAATGATCTGGGCTCGGTGCCTGTAGCTCAACGGGTTAAGGTGCCAGCCATATACACCTGAGCTGGCGGGTTTGAATCCAGCTCAGGCCCGCCAAACAACAATGACAGCAGCAACCAAAAAATGGCCGGGCATTGTGGTGGGCGCCTGTGGTCCTAGCTACTTGGGAGGCGGAGGCAGGAGACTCGCTTGAGCCCAGGAGTTGGAGGTTGCTGTGAGCTGTGATGCCACAGCACTCTACCCAGGGTGACAGCTGGAGGCTCTGTCTCAAAAAAAAAAAAAAAAAAAGATCTGAAGGCAATACGGTCAAAAATAACATTGGTTAAATTTGAATGATTTGTATTAATCATAATTTATGATAAAAGTTTAAAAATGGAAAAAAATCAGAAAAATAGTTCATTTTGTTAGTATTTTGTTGGTTTTATTTCTGTATGTGTTTGTTTTGTGTTGTTCTCCGTTTTGTTTTGCATAGCACAGGAAAGCTGCCAGGTTGCACACAGCCAGACGGTTCCTCACTCATCTCCACCCTCCTGCCACATTCCTCTCCTGCTGGATGTGACTCTGGATTCTGGTTTTGTGTTAATTAATTTGCCTTCCTAATCCTACCACCTAGTTTTTAAAATTGAAAATAGTCTTGAAACAACTTGCTTCCTTGAACTGAATGGAACAGCTCTAAAAACCAATTGTTAAATGTACAAATTTGATTGTTAAGGATGCTAACGATGTTTTTTATTTTATTTTATTTATCTGATTGTTATTATACTCAACATATTATGGACGCTAGTCTTTTAGGATTAAACCCAGGAAAATATTCATATGTCAAACTCACAATTTTTAAAATTTACATGAACTTAAGTATGGGTGAAAAACTCAGATTACATACATTTCTGATTGAAAATAATAGCTTGAAATGGGAAACTTTTTAAGTGTCCACATATATTATAATAAATATTTTAGATTTTGGGGGATTCTCTGCCATTCCCTACCCCTTTTCACACAGATATTGCTGCTGGATGAACCAACAGCTGGAATGGACCCCTGTTCTCGCCATATTGTTTGGAATCTTTTAAAATATGGAAAAGCCAATCGCGTGACAGTATTCAGTACTCATTTCATGGATGAAGCTGATATTCTTGCTGGTGAGATTTTTGCTTTTATTTTTTATTTTTTTTATATATATTTTTGAGACATTCTTTGTCACCTTCAGTAGAGTGCTGTAGCATCACAGCTCACAGCAACCTCAAACTCTTGGGCTCAAGCAATTCTCTTGCCTCAGCCTCCTGAGTAGCTGGGACTATAGGTGCCTGCCACAACGCCTGGCTGTTTTTAGAGGTGGGGTCTTGCTCTTGCTTGGGCTGGTCTTGAACCCATGAGCTCAGGCAATCCACAGGCCTCAGCCTCCCAGAGTGCTAGGATTACAGGCATCAGCCACCAGTTTTTGCTTTATTTTTTAAGGATAAGGTCAATTCAAAGGGAAGGTGAATATGGAGATACTAAATCCTAAGGGGTAAATAGAGAAGCTGTTACCTACTCATATGTATTCATTGCAAAAAGTTAAAAAATTATTATTATTTTTTTTTTTTGAGGCAGAGCCTCAAGCTGTCACCCTGGATAGAGTGCCGTGGCATCACAGCTTATAGCAACCTCCAATTCCTGGGCTCAAGCGAGTCTCCTGCCTCCATCTCCCAAGTAGCTGGGACTACAGGCACCCACCACAATGCCCCGCCATTTTTTGGTTGCAGCCGTCATTGTTGTTTAGCGGGCCCGGGCTGGATTCGAACCTGCCAGCTCAGGTGTACATGGCTGGTGCCTTAGCCCGTTGAGCCACAGGCGCTGAGCCAAAGTTTAAAATTTTTAAAATGATATATTTTTGTGTTGGATATTTCTAAGACCACCCCAAGTTGAGTGATTTTCTAGGAAAAGTCATAGGACTCAGCATATAGTCATACTCATGGCTATGATTTATTACAGTAAAAGCAAAATTAGTTAAGGGAAAAGGTACACGGGGCAGTGTCTGGAAGGAAACTAGGCACGAGCTTCCAAGAGTTTTCTCCCAATGAAGTCGCTCAAAGTGTGCTTAATTTCTTTCTTTTTTTTTTTTTTTGAGACAAGAGTCTCACTCAGTTGTCCTGGGTAGAGTGCTCTGGCATCATAGCTCACAACAAACTCATGGACTCAAGTGAGTGATTCTCTTGTTTCAGCCTCTGGAGTAGCTAGGACTATAGCACCTGCCACAAAGCCCAGCTGTGTTTTTAGAAATGGGATCTTGCTTAGGCTGGTCTCGAAATCCCAAGCTTACATAATTCATCCTCCTCAGCCTCTCAGAGGGCCAGGATTATAGGCATGAGCCACCATACACTGCCTCTGCTTAATTTCTTTAGTATTAAAAGGTAATAAATAATGTGTATGAAACGTCTCCCAGGAAGGTTTTTAGAAACTCAGTACACAATATTCTTACTGGGTGCTGGTCATAGGCACCCAGTATATGTGGCTGACGCTATAATCACTGTGTTATGGGCGCCAAGCCAGCCACTCTTAACGTGCTTACAGAATAGTTGGGAACCCTCCCCAAATCCAAATTTCCATATACCAGTCTTGGGCCAACCTTGTAAGCAGCCTAAGCATAGCTGTCTCAAACATGCCTTTTCTACAAAATTTTATGTACTTACACACATATGAAGAACTCAGTTTTTTTTTGTTTTTTTTTTGCCAGGGCTGGGTTTGAACTCACCACCTCTGGTGTATGGGGCCGGTGCCCTACTCCTTGAGCCACAGGCACCACCCAAGAACCCAGTTTTAATACATGATTTTTAATGGAGTCAGACTGATTGGGTACTTTGTTGCTAAATAGCTGTGTGAAATATGTGTAAGCAATACATTTTCTTATTGCCTCAGTATTTGCATCTAAAAAATAGGTGATGATCATTCACTACCCTTCTCATGAGGTGGTTAATGATGCTTAATGAGATCATAACATAGAGCTGTAGGTGTGGTGGTTCGCACCTGTAATCGTAAAGTTCTGTGAGGCCAAGGTAGGAGGATTGCTTGAGTTTAGCAGTTCAAGACCAGCCGGAATAAGAGTGAGACCCTATCTCTACTAAAAATAGACAAACTAGCCAGGCATAGTGGCACACACCTGTAGTCCCAGCCACTGAGGAGGCTAAGGCAAGAGGATTGCTCAAGCCCCAGAGTTTGAGGTTGCTGTGAGCTATAATTCCACAGCACTCTACCCAGGGTGACAGAGTGAGAGACTCTTGTCTTCAAAAGAAAAAAAAAAAAGAGATCATAATATGGGTGTCTATCATGATTATCCATAAAATATAAATGCTAATTATATTAAACTTAGAAATTGAAATGTAAATTCTCTTTTTGCAGATAGGAAAGCTGTCATATCACAAGGAATGTTGAAATGTGTTGGTTCTTCAATTTTCCTCAAGAGTAAATGGGGGATTGGCTACCGTCTAAGGTATCATTCATTCTCTTTTTTTTTTTTTTTGACAAAGTGTCTTGCTCTGTCACCCAGGCTAGAGTGTAGCATAGCTTATGCTACCTGGAAATCCTGGTTGCTCAAGCAATCTTCCTGCCTCAACCTTCTGAGTAGCTGGGATTATAGGTGTATGCTACCAGTCTCAGCTAATTTTCCTTTTTTAATAGAAATGGATGTCAACTCTTGCTTAAGCTGGTCTTGAACTGTTGGCTCCGAGCAGTCCTCCCACCTTGGTCTCCCAAAGTGCTAGTGCAGGCATGAGCCACCAGGACTGGGCCATGATTAATTCTTTATTGCCTTTATTCTTTATTATAGTTTTGATATACTTTATTATTTTGGGGGTTTGCCATAGTATGCTTTGTGACCATATTTTGTGGCACTAAATTTAATTTAAAGCCTTTGTAATTTACTTTTAGTTGTTTATTGAGTAATCATTAACAAATCATGATTTTTGGTATTCTTTAGCATGTATATAGACAAATATTGTGCCACAGAATCTCTTTCATCACTGGTTAAACAACATATACCAGAAGCTACTTTATTACAACAGAATGACCAACAACTTGTGTATAGCTTGCCTTTCAAGGACATGGACAAATTTTCAGGTATTAGTTATATTAAGTTTGTTGGGTTCTGAACCAGAATCTTTTACTGGAAATAGGTTTTCTTGATTTTCTTTTTGTTTATTTCTCTATGTAGTATTTCCTTTTCCCAGGTGGACAGAGTTAATGTTTTGATTCTGCTTTTATTATGTTCTTGAAAACCAAAAATACTACAAGCTAATTTTTTTTTTACATGTTACAAACAAAAAATGGTAGCTAATATGTTAATTTAAATACTCAAAAACATGTAAAAAAGTATAAATAATTGTGTCTACTTTATTGTCAAGGAAAAAAATTACCCTACGGTTGCATGTAGGCCTCCTGAGAGTAAGGCGCATATGTGTGTGTGTGTGTACTTATTTGTATATCTTCTCAGGTTCTTTTTAGGTTTAGTGATTTCATAATAAATTATACAGTAAACCCCTGAATTGTTTTAATTGACACTTTTAAAAATATTTTTAACGAGGAATTTAAACTCTAGTCTCCTTCCTTTATTTAGGAATTGTTTAATAGCCAAAAGGATATTACTGATGTAGGTATATTGTATAGAATTTTTATAGCATTTATACCATAATTAGAAAAATTTTTTCTCTAGTAGCTTAATTTTTTTTATAGTAGCTTGTTTCCCCCCAAATTAATAACTTAATAAAAAAAAACACTAGATTGAAGTATATGTGCAAATTTAATGTACTCTACCTGTCATTCTGTCTATCAATATTTACTTACCTCCTGTTCTTAATAACATTTAGTAATTTTTCTTGTGCTAGATGCTGGTCTGTGTTTTTTACAATTGTTAGTTTATATCGTTATTTTAATATTTCAATAAATACATGAGATTTCACACTATTAATGCTTTTGTTTTCTAAATGAGAAAACTGAAGCATAGAAGAAAGTTCTTGCAGGTAAAAGTAGTGGAGCTGAGTTTTATTCAGCTCACAGCAACCTCCAGCTCCTGGGCTTAGGCGATTCCCTTGCCTCAGCCTCCCGAGAAGCCGGGACCACAGGCGCCCACCACAACGCCCGGCTATTTTTCTGTTTTGCAGTTCGGCAGAAGCCGGGTTTCAACCTGCCACCTTCGGGATATGGGGCCAGCACCCTACTCGATGAGCCACAGGCACTGCTCCCTGGAGCTGAGTTTTAAACCCAGGCAGATTGGCAGATTGGTGCTAGACCTCATCCTTCTCACTGTCATACTTTGTTGCCTTTCATATTTCTTTGATAAATTGTCACAATATTTCACTAGATTTCAAAGTTTGTTCTGGAAACTCCTGGGGGATGGACCTTAATTCTTCTTTGAGGAGTTAACGAGGTCAGCACTTTTTCCTGGTAATACCAAGATATTATTTGCTCTTTTGACCCTCAGATTTTTATCATTTTACAGTTTCTTGAGATTACATGGCGTGTGTTCTATCACAGCAGGTTAAGTACAGGAATGAACGTGAGAATCCGTTTGTCTTCTATTAAAACAGACATTAGAGATTTGCAAAAATATAAAATAAAACAATGTCCTATTCTCATTTTTTCTTTTAAAAAATAGGTTTTTTAAAATTCATGTAAACATTTGTTAGATTTATTTTTGTTATCTTAAAAAGAATAAGCATTAATGATTTCTGTGTATTAGAATATACATTTTCTTTCAGTTTTTAATATAGTAACATTTTCATTTTTAATTTCAAGTACTATGAAATATTTCTTAGTGTCAATATTACAAGTACCTAATACCGTCCTTTGACAAAATTTACTTGAGGTGTTTAGCAGCTATGAGAATAGTAAAGGTGTCTTAAGGCCAAAGAATCACTGTGCTAAAAGAGTAAATTTGATCATATCCCTTTTAAAGGATATTTTACAATAATTTATGAGGATAGCTTAACTCTACACTGTTCTTTTATTTCTTTTTCTTTTAGGTTTGTTTTCTGCTCTGGACACACATTCAAATTTGGGTGTTATTTCTTATGGTGTTTCCATGACAACTTTGGAAGATGTGTTCTTAAAGCTGGAAGTTGAAGCAGAAATTGACCAAGCAGGTAAAAAGAAAACGAACAAAACATGTTAGGAAATAAACCATACAAAGGGTGAACAAGACAAATAACTATGTAAGTGTGTGAAATTATATTATTTTAGTTATGGAAGAGTAGAAATAAATAGGTAAGTAAATATGTAATTGTGATGATAAGTAATTGATAGTGATAGGTGTTAGGAAGAAAGTAACAAAGTAGTCTTGGAAGGCAGTGCTCTTACATTATATCATCAGGAAGAAATTCATTAAGCTAATATTGGACCTGAAACCTGGATGAGAAGAAACATCCAGGTAGTTGAAGATTTTAGCACAGAATCTTAGAGATAAAGAAAATTTCAGCTGCAAAGGTATTAACCAAGAAATGAGTTGGATATCTTTGAGGGACCAAAAAATGCCCCAGTAGATGGAGACATGGGAAGATGTTACAGAGCAAAGTCAGAGGAATTCTGAAAGGCTGGATCGTGTTTTGCCTTTGAACATATTGAAAAGAATTTCATCTGTCAGTGCAACTTGAAACCATTAGAAAGTTGTGAAGTGTGGCTCGGCGCCTGTGGCTCAATGGGCTAAGGCGCCAGCCATGTACACCTGAGCTGGCGGGTTCGAATCCAGCCTGGGCCTGCTGAACAACAATGACGGCTGTAACCAAAAAAATGGCCGGGCGTTGTGGCGGACGCCTGTAGTCCCAGCTACTTGGGAGGCAGAGGCAGGAGACTCGCTTGAGCCCAGGAATTGGAGGTTGCTGTGAGCTGTGATGCTACGGCACTCTATCCAGGGTGACAGCTTGAGGCTCTGTCTCAAAAAAAAAAAAAAAGTTGTGAAACAAAGGAGACCTCAGTTGCATTTTTAAAAAACACATTTTAGGCCAGGTGCAGTTTCATGCCTGTAACCCTAGAACTCTGGGAGGCGGAGGCAGAGGCTGGTGGATTGCTTGAGGTCAGGAGGTGGAAACCAGCCTGAACTGGAGCAAGAGCAAGATCCCACCTATAAAAATAGCTGGACACCTCTAAAAATAGCCAGACATGATGGCAGGTATCTGTACTCTCAGCTACTTGATTGCTTGAGCCCAAGAGTTTGAGGTTGCTGTGAGCTGTGATGCCATAGCACTCTACTGAGGATGACGAAGTGAGACTGTCGCAAAAAAAAACCCAACAAAATAAAACACATCCTAGTTGTTGAATGACAAGTGGATTATAAAGGAAGAGTAGAAGTAGGAAGACTAGTTAGGTAGCTATTACAGTTAATCCCAACTCCAATAGGGTAGGGGTTAAAATAGAGAAAGAATAGATGTAGGTTATATTGTTGGTAATGGTGATGACTTGCTGATGGAGTGAGGAAAGGGAGGAATAAGAATCCAGTATACTCAATTCTGATATGAGGACAATTGATGACCTAGTACATGATGGAGGGTGAGGTAATGGAGGAGCAGAGAGAGGGATGGAGGGTCACCGTGTGTGACACATCTCGTGAAGGCGGGACACAATTATAAGAGGGACTTTACCTAACAGATGCAATCAGTGTAACCTGGTTCTCTGTACCCTCAGTGAATCCCTAACAATAAAAAAACATAATTCCTTTCCTAAGTTTTTAGCTTGAGAACTGAGAATGGGATTGCCATTTCTTGAGACTGAGAAAGGAATAGGTTTGTGGAAAGAAGGAACCCAGGCGGGAATTTTGGTTGTATTTTGTGATGGTAGGTCAGGAGTGTAAAGGAAAATGGGATGTTAATTCAAAGGTGTTAAGACTTGAAGCTCTGTGATTATGTGTTTTGCATGAATGTTGAGTGGCTGATGATTGAAATCATTGAGACCAAAATCAAGAGGAAAGCTGAATATCCCACATGAAATAAATTTCTGTCATATTAAACTGAGTCTTAGCCGGGCATTGTGGTGGGTGCCTGTAGTCCCAGCTACTTGGAGGGTGAGGCAAGAGAATCGCTTAAGCCCAAAAGATTGAGGTTGCTGTGAGCTGTGATGCTATGGCACTCTACCGAGGGCAACATAGTGAGACTCTGTCTCAAAAAAAAAAAAAAAAAAAGTAATAATAATAAACTAAATCTTAAACTTTATAGAAAATTATTACTAGAATTTTATCATTCATGGATTTTGGTGGTCAAATTATAAAAGATCAGCCTTGTGTGGAAATAGTAATTTGTCAGCATTGCCAACTGTATACAATGGTATACATTTATGATATCAGATTCTCACTTTTAAATGTGGCCCGTGGAGGTGCAATGTTTTTAGTTCTTAGTTTTTCTCCTGTTTCTATGTCTGGATCAGAGAAGATTTATCTGAAAAGTTACTGTATGTGATTTTTGTAGTTTTTCTTTCTTTAAAATTTTGAAACGATGAAATTGACTTTTTGCTTGTAATTGACCAGTACAAATTGTGGAAGAATTTGAAATAAAACATATATATATATATATATTTTTTTTTGAGATGGAGTCTTACTCTGTTGCCCAGGCTATAGTGTTCTGTGGCATCACCCCAGTTCGCAGCAACTTCAAAGTCCTGGGCTTAGTGATCCTTCTCCCTCAGCCTCCCAGGTAGCTAGGGCTACACATGCCCACCACATCTAGGTATTTTTTTTTTTTTATTTTCAATAAAAATGGAGGTCTTAACTCCTGACCTCAAAGGGATCCTCATTACTTGGCCTCCCAGAGTGCTAGGATTACAAGTGTTAGCCACCATGAAATTTTTCTTCTGCATACATTTAGAATGTTTTCAGTGTATTTAAAAATGTGTATTAAATATTAAAAGTAATCTGAATGACATATCTTATTTACATTACTGAGTTTGCTTTGTCTTTTAAGTGTTATGTTAATAATCTATATGATCACACTACTTCTGATCCTGTACAACTTCAGAAATGTCAGGAAATGATATTGAAATGGACACTTGGTTCTTAATTCTTCCTGAGACTGCAGATGAAGTGGAAAGGCAGATTTTGGCAGAAAAAAAATCAACAAGAAGCTAAATCTTTTTTTTGAGACAGAGCCTCCAGCTGTCACCCTGGATAGAGTGCTGTGGCATCACAGCTCACAGCAACCTCCAACTCCTGGGCTCAAGTGAGTCTCTTGCCTCTGCCTCCCAAGTAGCTGGGACTACAGGCGCCCACCACAACGCCCGGCCATTTTTTGGTTGCAGCTGTCATTGTTGTTTGGCGGGCCTGGGCTGGATTTGAACCCGCCAGCTCAGGTGTATGTGGCTGGCACCTTAGCCCATTGAGCCACAGGCGCCAAGCTAAGAAGCTAAATCTTAATAGAGAAACCAAGTAAAGTCAGGGAAGGACTTCAGACATGGAGATAAGAAAAAAGTCCATTGTATGATGAAGATAGGATGTTAGGTTGTAGTCACAGAGGAAAAGTTCACATAAAAGTTGAATATTATACAGTCATGGAGTTAACAAGATCTGAAATAGGGGCATGCATCCCAGGTTGTTTTGGGGCTAGAAGAATTGTACAGTACATTGTTTTGTATCGGGCTTCATCTACTCAGTATTACATCTGTAAGGCTTAACCATGTTGTTATATGTATCTACAAAATTGTTAATTTTCATTGTTTCACACTTTTTTATTATCAGTGTATTTCACAACTATTCATTCACTTTTTTATAGTCATTTAGGTTCTTTCCAGTTTATGAGTATTTTGGGTAGTCATAAATATTCTTCTGAGAATATTCTTGTGCATGTGTTTAGGTTAACCCTGTGTACATACCTCTGCTGGTTTTGTACCTAATGGGGATTTTTGGGTCATAAGGAAGATAATTCATATGTTAAGCTTCCATAGATATTGACAAAATATGAGAGTTTCATTTGTTCTGCATAACCACCAAACATGTGCTTCTTTAACATTTACATGCTTCAGAAAGATTTTCATCTTTCTTAAGTAATATAGTAAAATTTTCTTTTTGTTTTACTTTGTTTTGGCAAACAGATTATAGTGTATTTACTCAGCAGCCACAAGATGAAGAAATGGATTCAAAATCTTTTGATGAAATGGAGCAGAGCTTACTTATTCTTTCTGAAACCAAGGCTTCTCTAATGAGCACCAGGAGTCTTTGGAAACAGCAGATGTATACTATAGCAAAGTTTCATTTCCTTTCTTTGAAACGTGAAATTAAATCGGTGAGATCAGTGTAAGTATTGCCATTTTTCTGCCTGATGAGTTATTTTTCAAGGATACAGAAAGGATTTATCATCTTAATGTTTAAAATGTAGATGTATGTAAATTTATGTAGTTTTTAAAGATTACAACTGTTTTCAGTGTCAGAGAAAAAAATCATGCTTATAGTACTGTTAGAGTCTCACTCTTCTTTAGTTTTTCATCTGTAAAATGAGTAAATGACAGATAACATTCCCTAATTGTATAAGTTTTGAATTAGTCATTGTATCTTAAATTTTATTTTACGTTTATGGTTTTTAATATTTTTATATCCATTAATGTTTATAACTTTTTTTGTAAGTAAGCAAGATCCCCACCATTATGACCTTATCTAATCTAAATAAGTTTCATCCCTATTTTTCAGATGAAGAAACTGAAACGTAATGAAGGCTGTATGGCTGGTAGATCTAGGATAAGAATGATACCTTCTAAGTTAGCTTCATCTTCTCTCAGGTTTCCCTGGAGTGCTAGGCATTGAATTATTTGGTACTTTACATAACCATCTTGTAAGATCCAAAATGGTAACGGTAGGAATTTAATAAGAAGAATATTTTCATATGTTTGAAATATATTTACTCTTTGACCAGGTTTGTTTGTCATCAACAAATGTTAATCTGGTTTAGTCTCGTGTAAGCCTTACAGGAAAAAGAAATATTTAAGTCAGCATGTTAGGTTTATTTAATTGAACACCACTGTCATTAAATACTCCCTGAAAAACAAAGTATCTTTATCAGCATGGAGTGCCAAAACAAAATACCATAGACTGGGTGGCTTAAATGGCAGAATTTTTTTTTTTCTCACAGTTCTGCCAGCTTAAGGTCTAAGATGAGAGTACCGGCCTGTGAAGGCTTTCTTCTTGGGTGTGGAAGGCCACCAGCTTGCTGTGGGTGCCCATGACCTTTCCGTGGTACTAGTCTGCATTCTCTGCTGTCTCTTCTTGTAAAGGCACTAATCCCATTGCAAGATCCCCACCATTATGACCTCAGATCCCCACCTATCTAAATTGGTTGTATCTCCAAATAAAGGGTGTTAGGGTTCTAACATAAAAATTTGAAACGGCACAGATATTCAGTTTATAACAAAAAGTGTTCTGTGGTCAAATTCATTTAGGAAATACTACATATACCATTTCCTATATTAAGGAATTGTTCATTAATGTATAAAAACACATGAGAAATGATAAATATTTTTTTCAACTTTTTGAAACTGGAATTTTCAAATATTATTTAATCATGATTCTTTGTTAACCCAAAATATTTATTAACTTATTATGGAAGTGAACTTCAATGCAGTATGCTTTTAGAAATGCTGACTTAGGTATACTCATAACACTTAAAAATTATTTTAAAAAATTATGGCCTATTTGAAAAATTACTAAATAAAGTGTGATGATCTAAGCTCTCCAACCACTTGTTGTGGCACTTCTCAAATATGAGTGATATTTTGTCATGTCAGATATTTTGTCGGGTAAGTAACTGTCTTCCAGATAAAAGGGCATTTGTAGTAGACCCTGATTTGCCTCGTGAGAGGAGACATAGCAGTGATGTGGTGATTAGGATGAAATTTCAAAGGTAATGATTATGCAGTTTTATTTTATTTCTGTTTCTTTCCTTATATCTAAAATATTTTTGTTAATACCTGAAATAAATGGTTAGAATACAGACAGCATAGGAATTACTTCCTTCAGGAGTATGGAGACAGATATTTAAGATATAATGTCTGTTCTGTAATAGTTACAACTGCATGTTTTATGTCTTGTGAAACTTGAGGAATGACCCTGACCTCAACTATACTATTATGATGTTTAATTTTGTCTTGTAATATTGGCTTTTTCTCCAATATTGTCATGAGATCATTTTTGGGATTAGAATTTTTATTTTTTTGAAGTATTTTTTCTTATTTTTTGTTTGTTTTTTCACTGATTTTTTTTTAATGAGGCTTAAATCTATAATAATATGAAAGAGGCTTTTAAAATAGAATTACATATTAATGTACCTTGAGCTCTATTTTTTTTTTCTTTTCAGGTTACTTCTGCTTTTAATTTTTTTTGCAGTTCAGATTTTTATGTTTTTGGTGCATCACTCATTTAAAAATGCTGTGGTTCCCATCAAACTTGCTCCAGACTTATATTTCCTAAAACCTGAAGATAAACCTCATAAATACAAAACAAGTCTGCTTCTTCAAAATTCTACTGGTAAGAGTGTATGAAGGTCTGTTAATGCATATTTGATGGGTTATTGGTTTGAGGTGTAGATACGGGCCAGAGATTTTGATTTTAAAAATATATTTGAGGTAAAGGAATGGTTTGTATGATATCTAAGTTAAATACTTACCATATTGATGCTGAAAAATGTATTATAGTAATCAAATTTTGGCCTAAGTGTTTAATATTGGCCTAATTTTTAAATATTGTAATATATACTGTGTCTAATCATAAAATTAACTTTTTTAAAAGTAGTGACATTTTTCTCAGTAGCTATGTTATCTCAAAGCTCATGATGAGTAAAATATACTTAAGTAGTTGGAAAACTTTCTTTAGAAGAGTTAAAGTACATAATATTTATGCAGTTATGTAATACTACATAGAAATGGTTAATCCTTCAAGGAAAACCCAAAGAATTAGTTCAAACTAAGAAAAATAAGCGTCAGATGTAAATATCTATAATTAAATACATTAAATTTATAATGGATATTTTTGAATTTGCTGTTGGTATTGTTTCTACATAATTGTCAAATATGAAAAAAAATTTTTTTTAAATTGACCAAAGCTCAAAAATATAAAACTGACATAGGATTTGGATTTTCACGATTAAAACCTAATGTGAAATTTACTCGTACGTGGCCCGCTGTTCCTACAGCATCTCCCATCTCTATAGATAGCCTGTAGTCCTAAGGTCTTGAAGCCAAAATCAAAGTTAGCTAACTCTGACCAATTTACGCGTACAGCATCACAAAAGTTTTAGCTTAGTTTACTTAATCTTGCTGAAATACATTAGAGAGTTGCATTTTATATAACCTTTTCTGTGATCACAGGCTCTTTGGGGTTTTAACATTTCCTAATACTCCACTGATATTCTAATATATACATGTTTGTGTGTGTGTGTGCATGTGTATATGTATACATAGATATGTATACTTATACATATATAAATTTTTTTTGTGTGTATATATATATATATGTGTACGTATACATATATGTGTGTGTGTGTATATATATATATATATATAAAATTTTTTTTTTTGATTCATTATTAACTGAAAACTTTTGCCCAGCAAAATAGTAAGTATGGTATTAGGTGTGATGGTAAATTACTATTACATTCACTGTTAAAATCTGGTGCTCAGTGTATTATATAACCTTCATTCTTTGGGGGGGAAGATACATGTATTGATAGAGAATTTCTCTTGAATAGCAAATGTTATGTTTTATAATTGTTTTTCTTTCATTTAGAATTCTTGTTTCTGGTTTTAATACATATTTTATGTTGCTAAAGGGTAATAATGCATGAACCTTATACTATGATAATTGTGACTTTTTTATGTGTTGGAATTGTATGTGTATCTCAAATATTTCTGTTTTGAGTTCACTGAACTACAGAAATTTCAAAGTATTTTCAAAGTTTGTCTCTTTCATTATGTTGGGATATTAGAGTTGTTTGCTTATATGTTCCATATTTCCTAGCTCCATTTCTGATTCATAATAAAACCACTTTTCCTTTAGGAATTATTGGCCTCTGTATATGTTTATATTGGATAGTATTTTACCCTTCTTGCAGAGCTCTTTGTATCACAGATTATTGATAAAGTTTTTTCAGTTATAATATTGTTGTCTTCTTAGAATACATAGCCACTGTTGTCCGCTAAAGATAAGAGACCAATAATAGTAACCTCACTAAATAATAGTGATGTTACCACACCTGTCCTGTACTCTTCTGAGCTGAGAAGGTTATGTTGTTATCTAAAATTATCAAATTGATTTTTATTTTCACTGTTTAACTGAATTTTATGTACTATAGCTGAGTTTTCAATGTGAATAAATAGTTGTAGCAGCAGCAGCTAAAATTTGTGGAAATCCTATGTGCCAGGTTTTGTCCTAAACTCTCTGTATTTATATTCAGTCATTTAATTCTCTTGACCACTTAGAAGGCAGATCTAGTCATTTCCCCCATTTTGCAAAAGAGGAAACTGAGACCCAGATCATCTAACTTTCTTGAAGGACAAATAGTGTAAGTGGTACAACTCGGATTTGAAACAAGGTTGACCAGCCCCAGAGCCAATTTTCTTAATCACATCTTAGTTATAGAAAAAAAGATAGTTCTCTAAAAACAGAGTGATCATCACAATGTTATTAAAATCCTGTGTTTAGTTCTCATTTAAACTAATTCTTTATTGTTTGTTTTCTGATACTAGACTCAGAGATCAGTGATCTTATTAGCTTTTTCACAAACCAGAACATAATGGTGACGATGTTTAATGACAGTGACTATGTTTCTGCTGCTCCCCATAGTGCTGCTCTGAATGTGATGCAGTTAGAAAAGGTAAGACTAATGCATGAATGAATAACCATTTGAGAGTTATAACAGAGTAAGATATTTCTTCTAAAATTAATCATTTGCTGATTGATCCCTTTAATTAGAAATTAGTTTTACTTTTGAAGCTAGTTGAATTTATGGTATTTTTTATGCTTTGATGGAATATCAATATGGAAAGCAATAGGGAATGTACATTTATTTTTATGTTAGGTACTTATTTAAAATATGTACACATTCCAAATCAGATTGTCTTTGTCTGTCATTGATTATTTCTATGATGTGGTGAAGCAGCCCTTCAGTATAGTCAATGAGAATTAACTTAATTGGTGAGAAAAGATTGATAAAACGCAATAATATACCTATGTATATTTTTATGTAGTATATAATAAATCTTCTTTTCTTATTGTAGGACTATATTTTTGCAGTGGTTTTCAATAGTACTATGGTTTATTCTTTACCTGTATTGATGAATATCATTAGTAACTACTATCTTTATCGTTTAAATGTGAATGAAACCATCGAGATCTGGAGTACCCCATTCTTTCAAGTAAGCAAATATAGGTATAGATAAAATTTAATATGTATATCATAGATATAATGGTATCTTTTAAAAGCCAGTCAGTAACAAAATCTGTAGAAGTTTATCCTGTGAGGTATCCTAGTCTTAAAACTTGAGTGGGAGATGACATACATGAAGGTGTTAAGGATTTCCCAGTATTAGTTTGCTTCAGAATTGAGAAGGTTCTTTTTTCAGCACATAAATTTTTATAAAACATAAATATTTTTTATAGTAACCATAAAAGAAACCTTAAGGTATTTTCAAAATATTAGTTATCTAAAATCTAGATATTAGGGTACTGAGAGAACCTTGGTAAGTCACCCAGGCAACCATTTTTAACCTTAAGACTGTTGTATTATAAATATAAAAATCAACTTAAGTGTACAGAAAAGTATCCAACATTATTTCTCTTAACCCTTTGGTTTTCATATGCTAAAAAATAAATGGACAGATATCTACTATAACCAAGTTTTCTATTGTCATTTTTTTTTTTTTTTTTGAGACAGAGCCTCAAGCTGTCACCCTGGATAGAGTGCTGTGGCATCACAGCTCACAGCAACCTCCAGTTCCTGGGCTCAAGTGAGTCTCTTGCCTCCACCCCCCCAAGTAGCTGGGATTACAGACACCCGCCACAACGCCCGGCCATTTTTTGGTTGCAGCCGTCGTTGTTTGGCAGGTGTGACCTGGATTGAAACCCGCCAGCTCAGGTGTACAAGGCTAGCACCTTAGCCCGTTGAGCCACAGGCGCCGAGCCTCTATTGTCATATTTTTAAAAACAACTTTATTGAAATTAATTCACACACCATCTGATTGACCTATTCAAATGTGCACTTACTTCAGTGTCTTATGTTCATAGAGTTATGCTACTATCACTACAACCAGTTCTAGACATATCACCTCCCCTAAAAAATTCTGCACTTATTAATAGTTACTCCCCATTTCCCCCCTCTATAAGTGTCCCTAACTTTAGACAACCAATAGTCTACTTTATGACTCTATTCTAGGCATTTTATTTATTTATTTATTTTTTGCAGTTTTTGGCAGGGGCCAGGTTTGAACCCGCCACCTCCGGTATATGGGGCCAGTGCCCTACTGCTTTGAGCTGCAGGCACTGCCCCCTATTCTAGACATTTTATATATATGTGGTCTTTTTGTTTGCCTTATTGTACAAAGCATACTCTTTTGAAGATTTATCTATGTTGTAACATGTATCAGTACTTTATTTCTTCTTACTGACAAATAATATTCTGTTGTATGGAATGTATGGAATTTTTATGTGGAATATCATGTTCTATTTATCCATTTATCAGTCGATGGATGTTTGGATTGTTTTCACTTTTTGGCTATTATGGATAATGCTGTGAACATTCAAGTACAGTTTGTTATACAGGCATAGGTTCTCATTTCTTTTGGGTGCATATCCAGGAGTGGGGTTACTGAATCATATGGTAACTCTGTGTTTAATATTTTGGGGAACAGCCAAACCATTTTCTGAAGTGGTTGCTTCATTTTCCATTTCCACCAGCAATGGGTATGAGGAGGTATCTTGTTTTTATTTTGATTTGCATTTCCTTAATGGCTAATGATGTTGAGAATTTTTTCATACGCTTACATCTTGAGAAATGTGTGTTCTTACCCTAATTTTTAACTTGATTATTTGTCATTTTATGGTTGGAATTTCTTTACATATTTTAGTTAGAAGTTCTTTATCAGATACAAGATTTGGAAATTAGTATCTACCAGTTTGTTGGTGTCATTTTACTTTTTTGATAGTGTCTTTGAAGTACAGATTTTCAATTTTGATGAAGTTTAATTTATGTATATTTTTTCTTTTATTGCTTGTGCTTTTGTTGTGATCGTTCAGAAATTTTTGCATAACCTGAAGTCAAAAAAGCTTGCCCTTGTTTTTGTGCCAGAGTTTTATAGTTATAGCACTTGTATTTGGGCCTTTGTTACATTTCCAGTTTATTTTTTGTGTATAGTGTAGGGAAGAAGTCCAATTTCATTCTTTTGCATATGGTTATTTAGTTGTCCGAGCATGTCTTACACTTCTTAAAAGTGTTTTTATGTGTACACATTCACAATTCTTTTCGCTTTTTTTTTGAGCCCTGCTAGAAAATGGTGTCATAGATCGCAGCAACCTCAAACTCTTGGTCTGAAGCGATTCTCTTACTTCAGTCTTCTAAATACCTGGGACTTACAGGCCCTTGCCACCATGCTAGGCTAGTTTTGTGGTCTGGCTCTTGCTAGTCTCAAACTCCTGAGCTCAATCAGTCCACCCACTCAGCTTCCTATACGGCTAAGATTACAGGTGTTGCTCCTCTGCCTGGCCACAATCCTTGTCTTCAAATTAAAATGCTAATTTATTTAAACATTATGTATTAATTTTATTCACTGAAACTTAAATGTTTTCTTTATATGTTTACCATTCATTTTTCTATCATGTTGAATCTTTGCCTCATTCTGCCAAGCCCTTTATTAGTTTTTGCTTTTCACAGTATTTAAGATACTAGCTTCTTTTTTCTCCATATCTTTATCTTTTATAAAACCATAAATTTCTATATTATTGTTCACTATACTTGCCATACTTTTCATCAAATGTTTATAAATGTACTTTGCTACTGTGGATTCAAAGATGATGTATCATATCATTTTCAATAATCACTTACTACTTAAAATTCACTCATTCATTCAGACACACTAACCACACTTCTAAAATGCCTGCAGTAACTAAGGCACTTTGCTAATGTTTACGATGTATCAATGACAAAGGGACTAAGCTTACTAAATAGAGGAGGAAGTAGACAAATGAGCAAGCAATGATAGTGTAATGTGAAAAGTACTGTAGTGGAATGGGGATAATATTTGAGACAGGAAAAACTAAGGTTTTTTCCTACTCCCACACTACACTGAAAACATCAGATACTAGATGTGTGGGTTTTTTTCACCCTGTACACCAAGTAGTTCTCTAGTATAGACAACAGCTGGGTATACTGTAGTTAAATTCACTTTTTTTTTTTTTTTTTTTTTATAATTTTATTGAATCATAATTCTGTACATTGGTGCAATCATAGGGCATGATTCATATACATTCAGAAATGTTTTCATCATACTGTTACAGATAGCCTTCATGGCATTTTCTTGATCAC
>CAUYON010198933.1:0-24218 GCA_963573935.1 Arctocebus calabarensis
TCTACCGTCCCCACTCCACACACATACATACCCGGAGTCTACCGTCCCCACTCCACACACATACATACTCAGAGTCTACCGTCCCCACTCCACACACATACATACCCGGAGTCTACCGTCCCCACTCCACACACATACATACCCGGAGTCTACCGTCCCCACTCCACACACATACATACTCAGAGTCTACCGTCCCCACTTCACACACACAGATACCCGGAGTCCACTCACCCTTTTTTTCTACCCCGTCAGCTGAGCTCAGGGAGCCTCAGTTTGAGACTGACATACAGTCCCTTGTAATAACACATATCCCACTGGTACCAGCAGTACTTTTTGTGGCTCTATTTATCTATTTTGTCAACATATATTTTATATTTACCAGTGTCTCCTCTTTTAGCCTTCACCATATTGGCATATGACGGTCTCAGGTTTATTTAACCGATGAGCACAAGTGCACAATCCAAGCCACATGTTTTCCCATTATTAAAAAATTATCCCCAATCATAAAAGTAATACAAAACGCAGAAAGAAGAAAATAAATGTCATCTATAAATCTATCCCACTGTGATATCTTGAAGTACCATTCTATAGCCTCATAGTTTTTTGTCAAACACACATTTTAAAAAGAAAATTGGATCATTTATGAAGTATTTTACTCTCCCCTCCACTTCTTCACAGATCGTGCATATCTTTTTACGTTGCTGGGATTTTGTGCTAACAAATGTGGAAAGGATTATATTTTACTTCATACGCCATTATTATGGTGACACACTTAGATTTACATGTGGCATTTTCTAACAAACATGTGCGTAAAAAAAGGCAACTGCAGAAATGCAGGAAAATGAAGTGAGGTTGCAGAAAAAGGATAAAGATAGGCTTTGTATGATTTATCAATTTATAAACACTTCTGTGTCCTTTTTATTTTTATAAACCATAAATTTCCCAGATGTTGAATATTGGAGAATACTTTGTGAAGGGGTGTAGCTTTTCACTCCCAAAGAGGTCCCTCAGTGGATGCATGGATAATGTGACATATATACACAACGGAATGCTATTCAGTAAGGAAATAAATGTTGTCATCTGTGCTAATCTGGGTGAACTTGGAGGACATTCTGCTAGTGAAATGGGCTACACTCGAAAAAGACAAATGTCGCACCAATACTCACAAATGGAACCTAAAATAGGAATTCGGAGAAGCAGAGAATGGGGCTGGTAGGGCATGGGGGGGTGGGGATTTGGAAGATGTTGGTCAAAAGATACAAAATTTTGGTTTAAGAAAACTACGTTTAAAGGATCTATTTATAACACGATGACTATAGTTAATAATAATGAAGAATACTTGAAATATGTGAATAGCTCTTGAATACTGGCAAACTGCTAAGACAGTACACGTTTCATGTTCTCACCACAAAAAACTGAAGTATGTGAGTTAACAGACATGTTAATGTACCGGATTTAGCCATTCCACAATGCATACCCTACATCAAAACATGATGTATACCATAAATGTATGATTTTTATTTTTCAACTAAAAATACCTTTTATTTTATATTTTATTATTTTTGTATTAAATAATAGCTGTGTACATTAATGCAATCATGGGGTTCAATGTGCTGGTTTTATAAACAATCTGAAATATTTTCATCAAACTGGTTAACATAGCCTTTATGGCATTTCATTAGTTATTATGTTAAGGCCTTTATATTCTACATTGAGTAAGTTTCACCCGTACCCTTGTAAGATGCACCGTAGGTGTGGTATTTTTTAAAATAAAAGAATAAACTTACCTTCTAAATGGAAAGACACGAAAGTCAAGATGACCACAGATGGAGGATTAGCTTCTATGACATACGTACAATTCTGGTTGTTTGGGTACTGCTTTGGGTAGTTGGGAGAATAGATGTAACCCCTAGAGCCAGTGAAGTTTCTTCCACATCCTACATGGAAACAAGCATGCATCATCAAAGCATATTCTTCCTCACATATAGGATCTATTTTATCAGTGAAGGAAAGACACAATTTCATAAATTCTCTGGAGACACAGTTCCCTGAGCTACTCTCAAATGGAAGAAGCAATAACTGAGAGAATTAAAACCTGCTTTAAAAATAAATATACATGAAAAATATCCTTATGTATATATTTTTAGAAAATGCTACTGTTTTCCAGTCTAAGTAAGTACAAACTTTACTACAAATACACTGCAAAGACCTAAATATTAAGATGTTATAAAATGATACATTAGCTAAGATTAAACACGTAGCTTCAAGTAGCTAAAGAAATAAAACCAGTGAACACTGTTTGCAGCTGGTTAGTACTTTCTACACTTCATGTTTTTAAGATGTCTCATTATGAGCAACTTACACTATTTTCATTACCATTGTTATCTGGCAGTAAGAACAATGGTTGCTTTTTTTTTTTCTTTGTAGGGTAACTAAGAGCTTTTATTTAGGAAGAACAAAGAGAAAGTTTAGAGCACTTCCGAAGAGAGTTGGAAGTGGGAACAATGGTTGCTTTTCATAAAATAGTTGAATTTACTAATACCCACTCTTACCAGTCTCACAAGAATCCCTGGTGTCCGAAATAAAGAGAAATCTCTTTTTACCACTAAAATAACATTTGTTTTCATATAGCTACTAACCAGTTACATACAGCCACATCACCACCTGATCTATCAAAGTATGAAAATATCTGTATCCTTTTAAACTAATGCTAGTCACACAGATGCCCCCTCCATCCACACACCCAACAAACGTCTGAAGATTTAAGACAACGTCTGGAGCTGGCTTTCAATACTTCCTTCCCACCACCTCATTCTTTTATTCAGGTTTACTGCATTATTTCCTCTAAGTCAGTGGTTCTCAACCTTCCTAATGCCGCAGCCCTTTAATACAGTTCCTGTGGGTCGCGACCCACAGGTTGGGAACCGCTGCTCTTAGTCCTTTCCTAAATTTCTTGAGCAGCCGCTACCTGATTTAACTGAGCCAACAGACACGGGCCATTTCCCACTATCTGCATTTCCCACCATCTCGGCTGAGTTTAGCAATCAGATCTGTGGATCCACTACCAAGTTGGGAAGGGAAAATCCAGAAGAAAGTTTCCCAAACTTTCTCCCAAAGTTTACTGAGCATGGGACCCTCTGGAGGAAAGCTAAAACACGCCAGACTCCACCCATGGAAATTCTGAAAGCAGCAGAGTCTGGGGTGAGGCCCAACAGTGTGCCTGGTTGCCAAGCCCCTCACCCCAGGGACTAGGATGCAGGAGGTCACGGTGCCCTTGGCTTTCACTTATGAACTGGCCACATGCGGGGCTGCTGCACACCTGCCTGACTCTGGATTCCAGGGTGGTTTTCTAGATGTGGGCTAATGACACTCACAGCTTTACATCATTTCTCCACTGACCTAAAGCTGAATACAGTTCCATTCTCACTGATTTTTGAAGAAAGGGTGTCCTGTCGGGATCTGGTAACTTACTCACCCTCCCACCCTCAGATCTCTGTTGCAGCCAACCCTGCCTGCCTGCAGTCCTCTCTCAAGGACCTCTGGGTTTGGTTCTTAGGGCTACTTACGGCTTACAAAGGATGCAGAGAAGCCCTGGGCTGGTCTTTCCTGAGACTGGAAGACAGCAGTGAATGCATTTGCAGGGGTGATGATGGTAGCAGGGCGCCTGTTCTCACAGCCTGTGGCCAGCAGGGCTTTCTCAGCCTCCTGGGTTCCTGCCCACACCTGCAGGGTCATAGCGACTTAATGACATAAGGATTTCATGCTCCAGGTTTCCCCCACGAGGCTCGAAAATAAAGGTGCTCAGGTGTACACAGAATTAAACACTGAGAGTAAATAAAATAGTCAGTAAAGCCTGCCACATTTTCTTTAGAGAATTGTCTTTACTTTAAGCTGCTTTTATAATCGCATACCCTGTTCTAGACTCCCCTAAGGAGATTGTGTTCATTTTTGTGTAGCTGGGCACTGATTCTTTAAAAATCCATCACTATTCAGTTTCCTCTTAGCTTGACCTAGCTGAGCTTGCCGGGTGCTGAGCTAGACCCAGCACTAAACTCTGGGAAAACGGAAAATTGTGGTCACAGCTAGAGAACATCACGTGGAAATTCACACATGAAGAGAGCGGTTGCGAATTCCAAGAGTACATGTCATTAATTAGCATGAATTAGAATAAATCATAGAACACTTTTTGGCCGTGATGACTTTTAAGATTCATTTCAGAGAAAGGCCCAATGTCCTATTTACTAAGGACTGGGCTGGCAACTCCCAAGTACACCTGGGTCATCACATAATTGGTCTGGTCTCCCTGAAAGACTTAATTTTTATACTTGAGCTGGACAATACATGGTAAGCACCAAACTTTTGAATCAAACCAATTCTAGTCAGCCCAGGGAAGGACGGAGACATGAATCACAGAGTCGCAAATTTAATACGAAACCCCAGCTATGAAACAAGGCATTGTAATGGGGCAGTTGGGAGTGACAGGTGTCGCTCCCGCATTTGGGGGTGGCAGCATGGCAGGAAGGGCCGTGGCTGGTTCAGAGAACAGATGGAAAACCAAGGAAGGTGTGAGGAAAGCGTGTTAACTAGGGAAGATCACTCTAGTCTCAACTAGGAGCAATTTTGCCTTCTCTTAGGGCCTTTGGACAGTATTAGGAGGCATTTTAATTGTCACACTTGGTGTGGGTGGGGAGTAGTATCTAGGAGGCAGGGGCCAGAGATGTTGATAAACAGCCTGTAACTCACAGAACAACCCCTCCTTCTACTCTCACACACCTGAGAATTACCTGGCTCAAGGAGGTGATTTGGTGTGGGATTAGTGTTACTCGACTATTCAACATTCTTAATACATAAAATTATAAATAATTACTCATTCCAAATATATCTCTTTGAAGAATATTCCTTAAAGGCTGGGCGCAGTGGCTCATGCCTATAATCCTAGCACTCTGGGAGGCTGAGGCAGGTGGATTGCCTGAGCTCACAGGTTCGAGATCAGCCTGAGTCAGAGTGAGAGAGAGACCTTTTCTCTAAAAACAGCCAGGCGTTGTGGTGGGTGCCTGTGTTCCCAAGTGCTTGGGAGTCTAAGGTAAGAGAATGGCTTGAGCCCAAGAGTTTGAGGTTGCTGTGAGCTATGATGCCAGAGCACTGAAGGTAACAAAGTGAGACTCTGTATCAAAAAAAAAAAGGAATTTCCTTAAATGGAGCCATAAAACATCAGTCCATGAGAAGAGGTATTAAATAGCACTGATTCATAGCATGGATTTAATGTTTCTCAGCTCTTTGAAGCCATTTCATTTCAATTGATTTTCCAACACTAGGTATTCAGTTGTTAGTCATCTTACTAAACGCAAATTATATTTGCCATTTATTAGACACTGGAGCAACTGAGAACAAAAGTACAGATCTTCTGCAAAGTGCCTAAGATCAATAAAAATGTCAGGAAAGAAATACACACACCCCCAATTTTATATAATAATCTCTTTAAGTTTTCTTTTTTTTTTTTTTTTAACCTGTTAATCAACTATCCAGGGAAATTTTAACTTTGTAAAATTATAAATATAACTTACAGACAGATGAATTATCTTCATATACTATATTTTTACAAACATTACTAAACAGGCAAAGTGAGAAGAGCTGAAACTTAATAAACACAGCAAGTTATTTAACACAGGGTGGGGCATGGAGGCGCACACCTGTGATCCTAGCACTCTGGGAGGCCAAGGAGGGAAGATCACTTGATCTCAGGAGCTCAAGGGCAGACTGGGCAAAAATGAAACCCCCATCTCTCCTAAAAACAGAAAAATTTGCTGGACATTGTGGCAGGTGCCTATAGTCCCAGCTACTCAGGAGGATTACTTGTGCCCAGGAGTTGAAGCTTGCTATGAGCTAGGCTGGGGCCACCATACTCTAGTCTGTGCAACAGACTGAGACAGTCTTAAAAAAAAAAGAAAAAAAAGTCCTTTAACAAAGAACTTCAAGAATGCTTCGCTTTCTCCAATAGCTAATGATGTTGAACATCTTTTCATGCGTTTACCCTCTGTACAGTCTCTTTGGTAGAATATCTATTTATGTCTTTTACCCATATTCTGATTGAATCATTTGTATTTTTGGAGTTTTAAGAGTTCTTTATATATTCTAGCTAGTAGTCCATTGCTAGATTTGTGGTTTATAAATATTTTCTTCCAGTCTATAGCTTCTCTTTTCATTTTCTTCACAAAAGCATTATTAGAGCAAAGACATAATTTAGATAAGATGAAATGTACCAAATTTTTTTCTATTACAAATCATTATTTTGGCATTTATTCTAAAAATTTTGCTTACCAGTAAGTTCGGAAGATTTCTGTTATCTTTTTTTTCTCTAAAATTTTGTGCTTTACGCTTCAATCTACTGTCTATTATGAGTTAAGTTTTTTTATAAGGTATGAGGTTTAGGCTGAGGTTGATATTTTTTTTCCCCTGTGGGTGAATTGCTCTAGCATCATTTGGTGAAAGGCTATTCTTTCTACACTGCATTGTTTTTGCACCCTTGTCAAAAATCAGTTGAGCATGGTTATGTGAGTCTATTTCTAGTTTCTCTATTTTGATCTGGGTTCTCAGCCAATACCATATTGTCTCAGTTACTATAACTATATATCATAGTGAGCTTAGATTAATGGTATGGTAGGATTCTTCCTGTTTTATTCTTCTTTCATAAGATTCTTTTAGCTATTGAAGAGTATTTCCATATACATTTTGGAAAAAGTTTTTCTATGTCTGTAAAAGACATTGCAGAGATTCTGATGGGAAATGCTTTAAACCTATATCATCCTTACTATGTTGTACGTCCTTACTATGTTGAGTTTTCCAATCCATAAACATGATTGTCTTTTCAATTAGGTCTTCAACAGCTTTTTGTTATTTTTAGCACACAGATACTGCTGTGTTTATTTGGGGCTTGCTACACAAAGAGACCGTCCCTCCTTCTTTGCTGATCCACCAGGCCCTTACCAGATGGTGTTCCACAGGAAGATGGAAGGTTGGGGGAGTCAAGACTTTCTCCTGTTTAGTCTGTTGCATGACTTAACTTTCATTTTGGCTGGTCATTTTAATTGACTGTTCTGACACGTGCCAGCTCAGTTCTCTCTAGCACAGCTTAGCTCCTGACAAGATATTCCTTCTGTGTGCATTTTTCAGTTAATATAGTCAAAGAACACGCTGTGTTTCAATTCTTTAACTTTTTTGAGATTTTTTTTTCATGTCTTAGGGTACGCTCCACCTTGGACTGTCTCTCAAGCGGGTCCTAAAAATGTGTGTTCTGCCGTTGCTATGTGGTATAGATTCTATAGAAGCAATTAGGTCTTATCGTCTGATGGTTTTGTAGAGTTCATCTAAATCCCGGCTGATTGTCTGTCTGGTCGTTCTATCAATTGCTGAAAGGAGAGTGCTGGTCCTCAGCTATAATTGAAGATTCATCTACTGCCCTGCTCAGCTCTGTCAGTTACTGCTTCAAGTATTTTGAGGCTCTGTTGTTTGGTGCATATACATTTAGGGTTATTGTGTCTTCCTGGTGGATTACTGCTTTTATTATGTGTAAAATTCTTTTTTTTCTGAGGTAATTTTCTATACTCTAAATTCTACTTTATTGGATATAAATATAGCAACTCCTTTTTTTTGGAGACAGAGTCTCAACTTTGTCACTCTTGGCAGAGTGCTATGGTGTCATTGCTTGCAGCAACCTCAAATTCTGGGCCTCAAGTAATCCTCTTGCCTCAGCCTCCCAAGTATCTGGGACTATCGGCATCCACCACAACACCTGGCTATTTTTAGAGACAGGGTTTCACTCTTGCTCAGGCTGATCTTGAACTCCTGAGCTCAAGCAGTCCCCCTGCCTCGGCCTCCCAGAGTGCCAGCATTTCAGGCATGAGCCCAAGACACAGCATCTCCTTCTTTCTGTTGATTAATATTTGCTGCCCTTTTATTATCAGGCTACCTATATGGATGAATGTGAAGCAAATTTATTATCACTTGAGTCATATTTTGTCTCTGATAATTTGTGTTGTGATTGGTGTAAACTATTTACAGTTAAAATATTGATATATACAAGTGCTATGTCTGCATTTTATTCTTTGTTTTCCTGGGCATTCCCTTTGGGCTATTGGTGCCCAATTTGTCCACTTGTGGAAATATGACTTTCATTTAGGTCCCTTTACTTTGCCAACTTTTCAGTATTAATTTTTCCAGATATAATTGTATTATCAGGGGGTATTATAATTTTTGTTTCATTAAATATGATTCATAAACCTCCTGAGAAAAAGCACATTCTAGTGCATGGACACGCACTTTTGCTCTCTCCATGCTCATTTTTCTTTCTGATGCTTCAAGATATTAATACTGTTTTGAATCATTTCATTTTTATTTGAAGAATTTCCATTTGATATTTTTTAGTGGTCTCTTAGTGACAATTTCTTTTAGTTTCCCTCTACATGAGAAGGTTTTCTTTCCTTTTCATTCTTGAAGGATAGTTTTCCCTATATAAAAGTTTATGGTTGACAGCGCTTGAAAAATATAGTGTCATTTCCTTACAACCCCCACAGTTTCATATGAGAAATACACTTTCTCTCAAACTGGTCTTATCCTATAAGTAAAGTCTCAATTTTCTCTGACTGTTTTTAAGATTTTACATTCACATTTAGTATTCAGAAATTTAATTACGATATGTGCTGGCTTGAATGCCTTTGTGTTTATCTTGTCTGGGATTCACTCAGCTTCTTAAATCTATAGGTGTGTGGGGAGTTTTATTTTTGTTTGTTTGGTTTTTTTTAATTTTTTTAGTTTTGCTAAATTTGGGAAGTTTATAGGCATTTGTTCTTGGACTACTCTTTCAGTTGCACTCTCTCTTCTTCTTCTGAGTGAATGTTGGATCTTCTGTTATTATCCCTGGGTCTCTAAGGCTCTGTTTATGTTTTCATGTTTTTTTCCAGTTTTCTCTGTGTTGTTCAGATTGGATGAATTCTATTGTTCCGTCCTCAGGTTCATTGATTTTATTCTCTGTCATCTCCACTCCACTATTGAGCCTATCCAGAAATTTCTTTATTTCTGTTATTGTATTTTTCAGTTCTATAATTGTCATTTAGTTCTTTACTATAACCACTATTTTTTCACCGAGTTTTTCTACTTGTTTATTTGTTTCAAGAGCAACTGTTGAAGCACTTTATGACAGCGACATCAACATTCTGTTCATAGAATTCCAATGCCTGATCTATCTTGGTGCTGACATCAGTTGATCATCTTTTCTTGCTCTATTTGTGATGTTCTTGATTCTTGGTATGATGGATTCCTTCTGGTTATATCCCCAAAATTTTATTTATTATGTTAGGAGACTCTGGGTCCTATTTAAATCTTTTATTAGAGCAGGCAGTCACCCTATTTATGTGCTCTTGCACACTTCTGTGGGCTGTGGTTCCAAAGGCTCTCGACCTGCTTGGTTTAGATGATGCTGGTGGGGTCCCCTGAGGGGATGAGAAATGCTTCACCTGGTTGGGCCTCCATGTGTTTCTCAGTTGGAGAGAAGAGGTATAGTAGGGTTCCCTGCCAATACCTGCTGAGTGCTCCAAAGACTTTGAATGGATGAGGAGCACCTCTAATTTCTGGGAACAAAGAAGCTTCCTGAACCAAAACACTTGTTGTGACTGCATGCCTTCTGTCAATTCTGCCCATCAGCCCAGTGTCTCAGAGTTGGGGAGGAATGTCTTGGCTCCTTGGGGACCAGGAGGCTTCTCAGCTTGGGACACCTCTCTGTCTGATTGGGTTCCTGCTTTCCAGTCCCCATCTGCCTTGGTATCTCTGGACAGGTAAAGAGAGTCTTAGGGGGCTTTCCACACCAGGTTGCTTGCTATGGCTGGGTGCCTTTACCCACTCTCAAGGCATTTCTCAGCAGAAACAGGAGTCTCAGGTCCAGCAGAAGACTCCGCTGGTGCTTAATGGCAGCTTCCCAACTGCCCCCACTTGCCCGTGGTAGTGGGCTTGCCTGCTGTTGTCAGAGGCATTGGCATTTGGTCCAGAGGCGGGATGAGCCCGAGTCATTTTTCACACTCCATTTTTACAACTGGACAACTTTCAAGACATTACTGAAGTTCAAACACTTGATAATTGATTCATTTTATGACAAGAGAGTTCATTTATTTTATGGAAAAAGAAATTCGCAAAAGTGTATGTTAAATGCATTTTATTACATACACAATTTATGGTAAGAACGAGATTTTCCTTTAAACAATAAGCATGGATCAATGAGATATAAAACATAATTTGAGAGAGGATATGAAATAATAACATCAATGATAAAAGCTACTTCTACTCATTAGGGGATTTTACATTTCAAGGACTTAGCACTATTTGTGTTATTATATCATATTACCTCCAAGGCTTAAAACACTAAAGTAGGAATCATTCTCTCCATTTTAAAGCTGAACAATCTGAAGCCCAGGTGTTCGATTAGCTCACAGAAGGACATGCAGGTGGTATGAAGAGGGCTATGAACGGAGCCCAGCTAGTGTGACCTTAAGGCCAATGTTCTTTCCTCTAAAAGGCACTGCTCCATAGAGGTAGAACATATAAGATGCAAAATATCACAGACAAAATGAATTTATAATAAAATTTTCTTGAAGGTAAGTCAATGCAAAGTTAAAATCAGTGCCACGTGAACACTGTTCATCACTTTAGAGAAGGAAAGCCTGGCTGACTGTCCCATTCCCATCATTTTTACCTGAGTCTCTCATGGTCTTTTCAGCTTGTGGGCTCTTAAGGCAAAGGCTGGAAGTAACTAATTCTTCTGTAATTTTTGCTGCATATTTAAAACTTTGCCTGTGACAGTGCCTTACATTGAAATGGCAGTTTTTCCTTTGGGATCTATCACAAAGGAAGGAAGGGAGGGAGGGAGAAAGAAAGGAAGAGTGGCCTTCTGTCTTTGTTTCCAAAAGAAAGAACCATAAATATTCATGAGAATTTACTCAGGCCAGAGGACAATCTCTTCATAAGTTATTTTGCCCAGGTATTAGCAAATAGAATATCATCGCATAAACTGTGGTTTAAAATTTAGCTCCTAACAGTAGAAGTTTCTCGCTTTTTCATGCAAGAAATCCAAACAGCAAAATTGTCCTTTTCTTACTTGGAAAGACAGTCATTTCTAGCTTAAACATTTATGTTCACGGAACCAGTTTGGTTCCAGTTAAATAATGAAGTGTACTGACCTTCACGAAGCTGTTCTGACATTGTCCGTCACTACTAGGGATTAGGAAGTTATCATCAAAGCTGATCTCCAAGTGTTTACTTTGGTGAGTAATGACTGTCCAGGAACATCTGATGTTTTCAGGAAAATTTTCAGGCCAGTGAGGGGATCTGATTACACCATTATTTGAATGAAGTGTTCCACCACAACCTGAAATATTGTCATGTAAAAAATCATCAATCTGCAAGGAAAATCACAACTTGGAAACCCAAGACTGCTAACAAAGGAACATTTCTAAATGTGAGGTCCCAGTTCATTATTCCTTAGAGATGACTCAGCTTCAGAGCAGGTGTGCAGGTGTGTAGAAGCAAGAGGAAACTTTGGCTTCCAATGATATTGAACTCAACTGAGACCTCTAGTCTCGCCATAAAGAGGACATACTTTTGTCTTGTCTTCACAACAGCAGTATCTTACTTTCCTTGAGGCTGTGTCATACATTACATAACCTATCAGTACCAAGTTCTATATTTTGTTATCACTAATGCATGAAAATACAACTCTATGTTTCATTTGAAGTTTTACTCTAACATACTGAACTAGAGAAAGTGAATTTTGAGTTGGAGAAAATTCTTCTGTTAGGCAATCTGGCTCATTCATACTGACAATGACTGATAGATAAAAATAAATTACATGGATTAAAAGAAAGAAAAATCTAGAATGGTTTTAACACACTTAAAATGTGTATTTATAAAATGACAAAGAAAAAATAAGAGTTTAACACAAAATGAAGTTAGAGTTCTCCGAATCTTTTACTGTTAAACCCTTGTAAATCAGTGATTCATCTAAAATTCCCTTCTAAATTCAGTAGTAGACAGTAGGTTTTTAATGAGCGAAATTGTGACTCATTCTACTAAGAGTTTCACAATCCCTCTGACTCTACTGAAAAGAATTGACTTATGTGTTATTTAGGATTTACTGAAATTCTGATGCAAGTCTTTGTGTTTTCTGAGAATTTTGACACATACATATAAAAGCTAATCTTTTAAAATCAAATCCGTGACATTTTGATTGAGTACTCACATACCACAGCATGCGTTCTATATCACAAACCTCTTCTTGTCACCTTCCTCCTTGAAACTTCGATAGCTCCCCACTGTTTGAGAGCTAATATACAAACCTCATAATGTGGGCTTAATTTCCTGCCCTCAACTCACCACTTAGCATTCTGCTTCTAAGCTCAACATATTTCAGACAACTTTTGATTTCAACATATACTTCTATTACTTGAGATTCCCTGGTTATCCTATGCTCTTTTGCCTGTGAAGGCAGCATCATAAAGTGTTAAGATCAAAGTTTCTGGGGTTGACTGCCTTTATTTCAAATCCTGCCTGGATCAATCATTGGCTAACTACCAACCCCCACACCTTCTTTCTTCCCATGCAAAATAGCGGTGAGATGTATCGATAGTGTTATCCTTCCAGGGTTGCCACATGAGATGATCCCTGCAAATATTGAGCCCAGCATCGAGCAGGTACAAAATGTATATATTTTAACTTAGCTAGAGGACAAAAAGCGAATGCAGAGAACATTTCTTTACCTAAAGTCTGCGTGTTCCACGTAGCATAAAATCCACCACCTTCTACAGAATGGTCTGAGTTAAAAATCACCATCAGCTGGTTAGAGCCTGACTGGATTGCCCTGGGGTTTGAATTTCCACAGTACTGTCCTATTATGGGTGATCCAGGGGAGCCACCATTCCTGACAGTGACAGAGTCCCAGGAACAAACTGAATGGGCTTCAATATCAAAGTAAGTGAATGTCAGCTGTGGGAGAAAGAAAAAACAATGAGGCATCCTGAGTTGTGACCTTGAGGTAGGCAAGGCTGCAAATCCTTGCATTTTAATCTATATTATTTTGTATTTTTGTGTCTTTTTAATTTACCCCTCCCCTCTGCTCTTTTTCCTCATTGAAGATTTTCTTTGGAGAGGAGATATTTCTCTAGGAAGTAGCGTCATTGGGGGAAACTCCATTTGGCCCCCAAGCTGGGATAACACCTCATAGCAAGAACATGAATTCCTCTCTCTCTAAGATGTAAAATTATCTTCTATACATAGCTTTTGCTATGCTTAAAAAGGAGGTGTCATTCTTTGTCCATCGTAGATTTGCAGATGCCAATGTAGGTACTCTAATAAGAGAATTTTAGAGAGAAACAGTGATCTGATTGCAGAAACAAAGCCTTCTCTAATCATTTGCTTTCTGAAGGACCTCCACTTCCATACAGGGTGTGGAACTGTTGCTCTGTAGTCTAAGAAGCCTACCCAGTCATTGGAACTCACAGTGATGGTGTGTCCTTCGGGAGCCTTCAACAACCACGCACAGTGGGTCAAGCTCTCATAAAAGCTTGGGTAGTTGGGGCTTGAGATCACTCCGCTCTCACCCATCTGTATCCCGCCACAATCTGAAATGAGATTTGCAACCCTCTAAAGGAGATAGAAGAAGGGAAAACACACAAACTCTGAAAAATAAAAGTAAATAGCACTTATCACCATTATACTTTATGGATAAATAAATGTATAAATGAAGAAAAATTAAAGTGGATAAAAGCAAAGTAAAATTAGGTAGAAAATTAGCAATAAACAGAATTCCATGTAGTGTTAATTAAACAGAATCACATAGTGGAGACAGGCTCAGGTGTGATGTAAGGGAAAAGGAAGATAATCTGTAACATAAACATAGGATGATTAGGTGTGTGCAGGCTGACAGCAACGCACAAGGGGCTGAGTAAATAGTATTGCTTTTCTTGAAAAGACTGGGCTGATGAAATTAAAGGTGAGCTGATAGAATATGATCAGCACCGTAATTAAATGCTTTATCATTTGGTAATAAGCACACATGTCTACCATCACCGATCATAATATACATTGGCATAGAAAATGAAAATCTGATTATTTCGAAAGCATAGTACAGTATGATGTTAAATACAAATAATATCACTTCTTGAGTCCTCTTTCCTTTCTGATAAAGAAAAATAATTGGCAAGAAGGTCAATGAGTAGATAACAATCTTACTCTTTCCCTTAATCAGCCATTTGGTTTTAATACAAAGAAATAATAGATAAAACTATAACTAAAACTTATTTTGATTCATAGTCAAACTCAAAGGGAAGAAAAGGGGACATCCAAAATCTATATGCAACAAGTGTACCCAAATTCAAAGAAGTTAAAGTGTAAGTATGGCAGTCTGAGAGGATAAAGAACCCAGAGGTGGGCCCCAGGGTCAGGGTCTAAGGTTTTGGTGACCAGATAAGAGGAGAAGATAGGACTTTGGCCCTCCACAAAAGGAGGGCTGGAACTGGGACTTTACATAAAGCTGGTAATCTAAAAGGATTTCCATGTTCAAGAAAAAGCACTAGGAAAATTCAACAACCAAAAGAGTCATCAGAAGTAGGAGTACAAACTCTGAAAGTCATAGGTGCAAATCTAATACAAACATTAGAAAACAATACCTAGTAATATGTATGAAACACACATCATGACAAAATAGGGTTTATCCTAAAAGGCAAGGGTAGTTTACTAAGAGAAAAAAAACTTTCAATATAATTTGTCATATTAACATATGAAAGGAGGAAAAATATGATCATCTCAATAAATATAGAAAATCATTTTGATAAAAATCTTGCATTCATTTGTTACATTAAAAAATACCTGATAAAAATTATATTTTAGAAACCTAAGAGCAGCTGATGTATTTAACAGTGAAATGTCACAGGCATTCACATTCTGGTCAGAAGCAAGATACTATCATTCCTTCCAATCAATTTTGTTACATGATGGTATCCCTAGCTAGGAAAGTAAGGCAAGAAAAAGAAAGGAAGTATTGAGAATTCTACATTTGCAGAAAACACGATTGCACAGAAAACCAAAGAAAATCTACAGATAAGCCACTAAAGCTAATTAAGAGCATAGCCAGGTTTGGCGCCTGTTGCTCAGTGGTTAGGGAGCCCCAGCCACATACACCGAGGCTGGTGGGTTTGAACCCAGCCTGGGTCTGCTAAACAACAATGACAACTGCAACAACAAAAAAATAACTGGGTGTTGTGGTGGGCGCCTATAGTCCCAGCTACTTGGGAGGCTGAGGCAAGAGAATCATTTGAGCCCAAGAGTTGGAGGTTGCTGTGAGCTGTGCCACTAGAGCACTCTACTGAGGGTGACATAGTGAGACTCTGTCTCAAAAAAAAAAAAGAAACAAAAAGAGAATGGCCAGATCTCTGAACTAAAAATGTATAAAAATTATAAAATTCCTAGATATTGGATACAACCAATTAAAAATGTAATTTAGAAAATCTCATTGACATTAGCAACAAAACTAATAGCTACCTAGAAATAAATATAGCAAAATAAGTAATCTGACATCTTTATGGAAAAAGTATAAAACTCTATGAATTATTTTACTGATATCAGAATCATAATTCTTACCTGTAAAGGAATATTTTGCATGGAATCCAGTATGTTCCACACGTTCATTGGTAACAAAGTGTATCCATACCTGGCGGTAAGGTATAACCATTGGCAATGTAGGTATCGAAGGGCCACAAAATTTCCGTATCATGGGTCCATTAGCATGTCCTGAACAAAACAGTACATCAAATGCTATTATTTACATAGCTTTTTAAAATTATTGTTGGGGATTCCTTGAGGGTACAAAGAACCAGGTTATATTGATTTCATTTGTTATGTAAAGTCCCTCTTATAATTTTGTCCTGCCCCAAAAGGTGTGTCACACACTGTGACCCCCCTCATTCTTCTTCCTCCATCCCTTTCTCTGTTCTCCCTTCCCAAACTCCCCATAGTGCACTAAGTCATTAACTGTCCTCATAACAGAATCAAGTACGTAGGATTTTTGCTTCTCCATTCTTGCAATGCTTAACTAACAAGAATGTGTTCCACTTCCAAATCCAGGTTAATACAAAAGATGTAAAGTCTCCATCTTTTTAACAGCTAAATAGTATTCCATGCTATACATATTCCATAGCTGGTTAATCCATTCCTGGGTTGATGGGCACATTTTAGAAATTGTAAATTGAGCTTTGATAAACAGTCTAGTGCAAGTGTCCTTATGGTAAAAGGATTTTTTTTTCTTCTGGGAAGATGCCCAGTAATAAATATATCCAATTAATTTAGCAGGAACAAATAATAAAAAGCCATTCAAAGTATCCTTGGCATACATCTAAATTCTGATTTTGCAGCAGACATTGCAAAAATTTCTTTGTCTTTATTAATTGCAAAAGAAAGAGCTCCTGCGACAGAGTAAAACAAAACAAACCAAAAAATGCTAGTTTGGTAGGGACTTCTCTCTACTACAAGTGCCATTTTGTTCTACTTGATGTTTTTATAATTATTTCAGCATATCTAAATGGAGATACAGCAGAATGACAGCTTTGTTTGAACAGTTCTTTTTAAGGATATGTACTGATATTCTAGCCACTTGGACCTCTTTTATTGTTGGTAGTCTCCAGGCATAAGAAAAATATTGTAGACAAATGGGAGAATGTATTCCTTGACTGAACTCACCTGCTCGAAACTCAAGGAGATCAAATTGACAGTTTTGGTGACTTTCCAGGGAAAAATTTTGAAACTGAATGTAAATGGATGAATTTCCCTCATTTGGATTGCTGAGAGTCCATTCACAGTTTAGGTTTCTTGAGTAATTATGGACTCCGTCATAGCCAGGAGAAGTGAAGATTCCTTCGGGGGCATTCGTGAGAGGCCCACCACACACTAAGAAAACAGAAGACAGCAGAGTGAGGAGACAGGGTCACACCAGGACAGGAGACACAGACAACACAGGGGCAGTGACCAAGACAATGTCAGCAACATTACTGCTCGCGCTTGTTTTTCCAAGTGGGTACAGATCATGCGAACTGTGCAAGTTTCTATGAATTTACAGAGGAACGAAAAATAAACAGTGCTTAAAAAAGCAAAAATAAACAGTGTCTTTATTTTCCTATTCGCTTGAGTTTTCACTGGGCATTAATACAAATTGGGCCTCTGTTCGTTAATATGTAATTTAGAGGAACACCCAAATATAATGGTGGTGGGTCCCAGTGGCTTCTGATTAGTAACTCTGCATTTGATCCAATAATTAACTGCATCTGATAATATAACACTGAAATGCCAATGAATTTGCCCCTTTTAATAAGGAAACAAATGCTTTGTGGACCAATAAAACAAGTCTGGGTTCTGTTTTGAGTATTCACTTCAAGTCCTCCTAAGTTTTACGAACACCAATCTGGGAAGTAGGAGGAGATGTATGATTGGAGGCCACAGCTTGCTTAATTTTGAAATACTCTGGATCAGATGCAAAGCCCTCATTCACGGTCAGTGGAAATGTGCGTATGGATGGCTAAGACACAATAACAGGTACGCTATCCTCAGTAAAAATCATTACTCTCTGGTATTAAGGAACCTTTGAAGAAATAGATTGTCTCTGTCACCACCAATGAACTGACCAGGGATGGGGCAATCATCCCTAATGGGGAAGTTACATGGAATCGTGTTAGAAGGCCATCTAACAGCAATTTTAACAGAAAGTTTGAAATTGAAATTCACAGTGGCAATATTCTTTCTCTAATGATAACTTTTTGTGTGTGTGGGGAGTGGGTTTATGTATGTTTCCCTTGGGCTGACGACCTCAGGTGCAATGATTACTGAAGAGGAAATGGATGGCTCTGCTGCAGTCGGCGTGGCTGGGTGTGGGGACATTTCTGCAGTGCAGTTGATTAAAATGAGGTGTACTTACAACACCCTATGTTACCTGCATCTTCACTGGATGTGTAGGAAGCAGCGAAGCCTCCATATGGCCTGGACCCATCAGTGAAAAAGATGACTTTCATCGTGTTTCCTGAAGATTTTATCTCGCTGCTTACATTCACACTACTGCACAGTTTCTCTAGCTGGGGCGAGTTCCTTCTAATGCCATTGAATATCTGTTGGAGAAATGGGCTTTAGCCACACAGCACATCTTGCTGCCGCTTTCCTGGGAGGTGACGTTTCCAGCCCAGGCCCACCTCCTTCTGCCTGAACCCTGCACCAGAATGAATGACTGAACACAGCAGGCTACCATCTGGTGCTGCAAACCACTCTCACTCAGCATGTTTTGTGACCTCAGGGCCATTTCACTAAAATGAGAGTATCGCAGTAATGCCCTCCTGCCATGTGGTGACAAATGAAGAATGGCTGTGCCCTCTGCCCCTGGAAGCTGTGCTCTAAATGCAAAAGTGGAGGCACCAGCTCACTTATGTCACAATGCAGAGTCCTCCAAGGAGCAGTTTTTCTTAATATTGCAGCAAGACGAACATTTAATAGTTCTTTCCTCATCACTGATGGATTCAAAGCTTCATTTTCCTTACTCTCTTGAATTTTTAAATGTGGATTAGTGTATTGTTGAGTCCAAAATATTAAACATTAACTCCAGTTATTCACATAGTTATAATTGGCAAATTATTATTCTATTCCTGTACAAAAACAAGCACATGTGTTAATATGCTTGGTTCAAAATAATCCAGAATTTGCTGATTAATTGGTGGTCCTGTTTTTAAGAAGGATTTGAAGGGCTCACAATTAGAATAGCTCAGGTTGTGACACTGAGAGCCATGTGGAAGGTGGATGTGCCCCATAATCAAAGAGAGGAGCGTTTCTATTTTCTATAATTGCTTAAGATCAGCCCATTGGACGGTTCTGGTTTAAAGTGTCTTCCAGCTAACAGGGCCAGATGAAGAATTTACTATCATTCACTGAGCAGACAAAAGGCTGGATTTTTCTCATCACCCACTCACATTATCCCCTTATCCATCAGCCCATTGTCCTCTCAGGCAGATAATAGTACTCTTGTTTTCTAATGAAGATACCAGAATTCAGAAAGATTATGTAATAGCTGAAAATTCAAAGAGTAAAAATCCTGGGATTCAAGCCACCCCTCTGACTCCAAACCATGAAGGAATGCGTAAAGAAACAGAAGATGACAAGTGTTTCCGTAATGCTGAGAACAGGAATGGGCACCACATTGCCAGAATCAAAGGCGACGATAACCCGATAGTAAAGTTAATGGGACATGGTGGAGAAACCATGACCGCTGGCCATTATCTCTGCCTCTGTGTGTGCCCCTGGTGTAGAAGAATGACAGTGACTGAATATTTCACAATCATGCATTATCACATAGACATCTGCTTTTAGAAGCAACTGGAATGCTACGGACATTCTTGTCCTCAAATTCCTTCTGTGCTCAGAAACTACAACTCCCAGAAAACAAGTAGGTAGGAAGTAGGGACGTGAGATTTAGGACAGGCTATAAAAATTGCTAGGAGTGGGAGCAAAGTCGGACACACTGGGGGGAGCTGGAGATTTTCACTTTTTTCCCTGTATAGAGAGTCAGATAGGAGGGTGGGTGCTCAGCTGGATGAGGCATTAGCCTAGAAGCTACCTCTGCTGCACATGCAGATCTTGGAAAGGGATTCTTTCTTTTTCTTTTTGTCCCTTTTTTCTTTTCTCTTTTTTTCCTCTCCTTTCTCCTCTCCTTTTTCTTCTCCTTTCCTTCCTTCCCTTTCTCCCCTCCCTCCCTCTCTTCCTTCCTTCCTTCTTTCCTTCCTCCCCTCCTCTTCTTCTCTCTCTCTCTTTTCTTTTTATCACATTCTCAAGTAAATGGAGCAGGGGCAACGGGTAATCCATTCACCCTTGTTTGCAGCAGAGTGAAGAGGAAGCAAAACAAACACTAAACATCCACGAATACATCTCAAAGAAAAGGAACGTGAGCATGATAGCAAAGATTAAGAAAATAAATTAATTCTGAAGGTGATTCTTTATTGGAGTTTTAACCTCTCCCTGTGAAAACACCTGTGGATATGACATTTGCAGGTTTCCCTAATTAAAGAGTCAAGCTCCCCCTTAGTCATCTGCCACCAAGCCTGTGAGTGGACAGCCCCTGCCACATATACAGAGTGCCAATTATCCTTTTAATGCCTCATTCTTAAATATGAATGAGCTGCCAAGGAGGATCAGACATTTAGGGAAATGTCTAATGTAAAAGGTAAAGACCAAGATTAAGTCAATAGAAGATAAGAACTTGAAAGAAACTGACCCCCAAGAAGAATAGAACCTCAAAATTATGATTATTATAAATATATTAAATATGTAAAAACTTGACTATATAAAATACTTAAAAGAGATATTCCAAGAATGAGGGCAAATAAGGATAGTTTCATGTCTATAATTTCTCAAGAAATGTATCCACACTTTCCATTTTAAGAGCATATACCTCACCAGAGGAGTAAATTAACCCCAAAAGGGACGTGCATAGGATCTCAATGTCAGCTCCTTGACCCAGGGGACTGGTGAAGGGATCTGCAGATCTGATGGTGAGGGGAAATCCCAAAATGACAGGGGGCAACAGGCTTGCAGTTGGTGCATAAAGGGCCAAGGAAGGCTATTGCTGAGGAAAAGAAATGGCACCCATAGGTGTGTTTTACTCCAGAAGGTGGACACATGTACCTGGGGTGGGAGGGGTGTGTAAGAATTAGTGACTGATGTGTAGAAAACTCAGAAAAATGTGAAGAGGACACAATGATTTTGTGACTTGGAAAAACAAAAGCAAATGTTACTACCATAGAACCCTGCTTGGCTTAGGCGTGAATAGCTTAATGACCATGGCAATGTAAGCACCAGACTTAATCCTTGTCTCCCATAGAAGATATAGCTAGATGATGTTCAAGACCAAAAAAAATTGAGAGAGAACAGAAGTATTAAATAGAAATAATGACGTAAATACCACAGGAAGTAATTAAAACAGGTGAAAGTAGATACCTCAAGCATCTATGACTAAGCAATGAGGAAAAGACAGGAGAGATGTGGTTTGGAATTTGTGATGGTTGCTGAACATTTTATTTTGTAATAAAATAAAATAAAAACATTTATTTTATTATCTGAGTTTTAAAACTATGACTGTTCCTATTCTCTTTCCTGTAAGACATGTAAATAATCTACTGATAAAACTCCTAATAATAGCCATATTCAATCTGACTTAAAGTATGGATACAATTTTAAATGTAAAAAGCAACTATTAGATTTATACATCAAAATTTTAATATGTATATAAAATTCAAAACATTTTTGTTTTTTATTTTCTGATATTCTCCAAATATTGTTCAGTAAGTATCTATTCCATTTACAATCTGAAAAATAGATTAAAATTATTATTCAAGGGAACTTATATCACATGATTACAACAACGTAAAATTATGCCAAGAAGTGATAAGAGAATGCATCAAAATATGGTATAGTGGGAGTGGTCATTTTTCTGCTTCATCTTTGTCTACATACAATTAATAATAGGAAAAAACATTCCTTTAAGACAAACAATCTTAGTCCAAAATTTTCTGGCTATGAAATAAAAGATATTACCTAGGTTCCATATTTTCTTTTTTTAATCCAAATTTTTGACACCTAATGAAAGGCAACATTTCATTCTTTTAGACATTAGAATTTGGAAATTCTTTCAGGTTCAACAAGATAATTCTAGGGCAATATAGAATAGTAAGAAAACACAAAGATATTTCATATTTTTGAAATTTACTACCCAACAAGAGACAGTCAGCTTAAAAATGAAAGCAGCTTATTTTTTAAAAGAATGATGCTCGTACTTCTACTGTTCACCCATCACCAAACTATTATCTCTGCCACTTGCAGGCACTGGGAATCAGTGAATTTCAGCAGTGAATGACACTTGCCCACATGGAGGTTAAATGAGATGAGAGCTGAGGAGTTGGCCAAAGGGAATATTTCTAAAGTAACTGTAGTGATAATCAGCAGAAAGAGGTAGGCAGCATTTTTCGTAGGATGAGTCTGTGATCCCCACTGTCAGACGTCATCCATGTACATATGTATGTGTCATGCACGGCATAGTTGGCAACATACAGTGGAACCTCCAGAGTTGACCACCTCCTTAAGTTGGCCTAATTTTCATAGATTGGACATGGACCACATGTACACATCAGTACAGTAGGTCTAGTTCCTTTCCTTATGGTGACCACCTCTGTATGTTGACCAAGTGATAGGGGTTCTACGGTATTCATTATTCACACTCACAGATCTCATTTTCTTTCTTTTTTATGGAGAGGGAAGCTCAGAATGCTGAAGGCACATCTCAAGCCAATTGTGGTTGGCACCATGGAATGGGATAGCCAGCCGTGGTTTCCCTCCAGGAGTCTTTCAGTGCCCCTACCAGAGAACAACAATTATGTAGGACCACCCCTCTGCCTACAACTGTTGGTGGCAGCTTGGGCTGTGACCGTGGTCCCATTCAGCCAGCTGCCTTAGCCTCAGCTCTTCTCTGTCTACCTAGTTTTGTCATTTGTAATGATCCTTTGCTCTTAAAATTTATTCTATCTATGATGCTGATGGTAATAGATGATAGTCCTTTAAAACAATTTCACAATTATTTTGTAGGGCATTGTGATTCTTTTTTAAATCTAAAATACTTAGAACTTGTCTGAAATATAGTTGCTTAGATGACAATGTTCCCAACTGAGTTTCTGACTATATTTATGAGTCAATGCATTCCTAAAACAATGGAACACAAAATCCCTGACTGCACAAAACTCTTACCTGCACACGCTCACTGTCGCAGGATGGGCGAGCTTCCAGTCTCAGGCTGGTGAATGTCAGGGTGACCCGCCTTCCTTCGGGCACAGTGATTCTCCACTCGCAGATCCGGCCATGAGGGTTTGGGTTCGGGTAGTTGGGAGAAGTGAAAGTTCCAGTGGGGTTCTGCAGATCCCCACCGCACCCTGATGGGATAGGGGAGTCAACAAGCTAAGAAAACTTGCCCTCTAGTCACAACGTCTCCTTCCATCAAGAAAGCTCTCCAAATCAAAGTTGTTTTTAAATTAACCCTCTAGACAAAAATCATTGCCTTATTTATTTGTGATTATATGTGAGGACTTTAAGAAAACATCTGCATTCAGTTCTTATCTCTATTAATGCTCAATCTTTGCTTCTGTGATAGTCCACTGACAGCATTTTAATTATCACCAGGGCCCATGAAATACAAGTGAGAGACCAATATATGTCATGAACATAAGAATCGGGAAAACCAAAGGCTGACGTAATCACTCGGTTTTTCAGATAAGATCTTTATTTCACCTGAGTTTGTCGTGGTATTTGGGAATGCAAGTTCTGAACGGCTATGGCATTAATGGACTGGCTTTTTCTTAAAACGAGCATTGCAGTATAATTCTTATCACCTCAGTATATCTCTCATGATATGAGTTACTCTCCTTTGTAGCCCTTATCATTGTTGCAATTTTTAACTTACTGGTGTGAATTTTTGATTAATGTCTGCTTCCCCACTAAACCATAAGGTCCAGGAAGACACATGCCATGTTTTGTATTGTAACCCCATAGTGTTGACCTAACGTTGGGGCCCATTAATATTTGTTTTTTTAATGAACCCATGAACTCACCTTGTAGGCTGGATTCAAACCTTAGTCTGAACCCCGAGGCATTAAGAGAGCCATCTGTGACAAATCTGACCAAAGCAACATCGCTAGACGTGTCTACGCTGTCAGGAATGGTATTTCCGCAGTATTTGCCCAAGATATTTCCTGTAAGAGTCAAAGACTTAAGTGTGCACATGTCCAGGTGACCCATTCCTTTTAACCGCTAGTTGAGGTGTACAAAGAAAATAATAAAAGAAAAGACTCTTCCTAGGATAGCGGTAAGCTCTGTCAAGAAAACTGGGAAAACAAGAATAAAAATTAACATTCAAATATATGAAGAAGTGTTAAAAAAACCAAACAAAACAAAAAACGCAACCAAGCAGAGGAAGGGTATCTTTTTTTTTTTTTTTTTTTGTAGAGACAGAGTCTCACTTTATCGCCCTGGGTAGAGTGCCGTGGCGTCACACTGCTCACAGCAACCTCCAGCTCTTGGGCTTAAGCGATTCTCTTGCCTCAGCCTCCCGAGTAGCT
>CAUYON010198934.1:0-21138 GCA_963573935.1 Arctocebus calabarensis
CCGAGTAGCTGGGACTACAGGCGCCCGCCACAGCGCCCGGCTATTTTTTTGTTTTGCAGTTCGGCCGAGGCCAGGCTTGAACCCGCCACCTTCGGTATATGGGGCCGGCGCCCTACTCGCTGAGCCACAGGAGCCGCCCAGCAGCTCAGTGCTTTATCATTCAATGTCACGCGGTGGAACAAAGTAATGTTAAGTAAATTGATGAGAAATGGAATACATTTATTTCTTCAACAAAACAAACTGTAGATCCATTTTGGTCTTTCTGAAGTGCAATATTTATGAAAACCCTCAGGAAAGCAAAAGTTTTGCTATTTTCATGTCAGAAACAAGAAAAATAATTTATGCCATCACAAAACACCCAAACAAATGTTTTTGTGGAAAGTGTTGTTTGACCTGTCATTATCAGCAGAAAGTGGACCTAAGTATTGCCAGGATTTGCAGAGAAATCAACCTTCCATGAGGTGAGCCAATTTGTCTTTCCCCACCCCTTTTCTGTTAAACGAGGTTGGGTCATATAGAGGCAGCAAAATGCTTTGGGTCTTTTTACTGCGTTCCACCCAAATCACACGGCCAAGTTTCAGGACCATTACGCTTATATAGTGAACTTCAAATATCTATTTCCTAATTTGGATTGATCAGAACATCTTCAAAACATCTGCCCAACTTGGTAGTCTGCCCAGGAAGTGTAATAACTTTTGAGAAGAGAAGCTAAGATTTATTGGGCAAGACAGGGAACTACCTGGAAAATTATGAGGTTTTAGTAAGACTATCGGTCCTCCCAAATTTGCCAAGAGTCAGCCCTGTGGAATGCAGTTAGAACTCCAGGCCACTTTAAAATAACGTTTTGATTAAACTCAATTATAAGAAATTGTCATGTGTCGAAATTCATATTTTTCCTCGGAATAATGTACAAAATAATCAATGTCGGAAGTACGATTAGAGGATTTCAAAAACTGGCTCAGCTTTCACACTTGGTATGGTTTGGAGGGGAAGAGGAAGTCTGCTTTCTCCAAACTGTATCTCCCTTCCAAGTCCTAGAATGCTCACAATTTGAAAGCAGCGGTACAGACTTTCCAAAGAGAAAGAACACATAGCAAAGGAAGACTATAACATAAAAAAGTAAACTCACTAGCTGCCAAACAATGTTAAAAGGTGAATTTTCACTGATGGATTCAGCATGATTCCAGGTCTATCCTCAGAGTCTCAGATGCAGAAATTTGATTTTCTGGCAGTGAATTTTAATCTCAGGAATTGGCTCATGTTTACCAAAGCTCACAGATACATAACAGATAAAACCAGATGATATTTAAAGATCAACATCGAAAACTATAACTTCCCTGGTATCTGGAGAGTTCATCCTTTACACAGGGTGTTCTCTCCAGGCAGGCTCATGACAATAAAAGTCAAATTCTAATCAGAAGTTTAATGTTCAAACTCATCATACCAGATGACTGTGACTATTTAAATATTAGACTAGGTCCTCCCAAGCTTTCCAAGTATTTTGAGAGCTTCTCTTTATATATATATATAAGAAATCCTAGAAGAAATATTGAGTCACCAACAAACACTGCTTTTCAATAACTTTCTTAGGTAACTCTTGCCCCAAGAGTTGAGTGAGAGATCATTAAATTAAATCACAAATAGCTTAGGAAGTAGGATAAATTCAACAAGAAATAAGTGTAAAGAGAGAAGAAGTGCTGAAGATATATTCTATTACCTCGTAAGCGTACCAGTTTCTGACTTGTGGGCTACATGGATTGGTATCAGCAACCTCCTTCCTGGAGTCTGAGCCCATATCAAAATGACAGTAAATTAGGAAGCTAGATATCCCAGATAAACAGGAAAAAGCAGTCTCAGGGGCCATTTGCTTTGATTCTTTCAAGATGAAGATTTACTCAATTCACACTTTGAAGGCCATTATTTCATTATTTTATGTGAACTTAAGGACATAAATTGAATAAGCTTGGTTGCATAGCATAGTAGTTAAGGCCAGAGCTCGAAAAATGGCCTGGTTCTGAGTATCACTTCACCTGCTGCCTAGCTGTGTGACCGTCTCTAAACATGGGGATGATGAGAGTGCCTCACTCACAAAGTCCTAGTAAGGATTGGGCTAGAGAGTATAAAGTGCTTGGCAGAATGTCCAGGGCATAACAAGTGCTCCATAATTCTAGTTGCTAATGATGTTGCCACAGATGTTACCATTGTTGTAGCAGTGACCTCTTTGTGGGATTCCTCTAATAACTTCAAATTCATCCATGTTACAGATAATTGTTTGTTTTCTATGGAATATGACAGGATAAGAGCAGCTTACTTCAGATCATCATTGCCTCTGAATGGCTTCTGGCCTTCAATTCTGATCCTGCACCCAGCCGCCTGTTGTACAACAGGAAGTGCTATTCTCCATTTGGCAACTCTTCAGTGACTGCCCGCAGGGGTACATTCTGGGTAAGAGGGTCCTTGTGCCCAAGCTTTCACCCAGGTCTCCAGCCACTTTCCTGTCTTCTTTCTCCTTTTACTTGATTCATTAGCACCCATCTGCTAATAGTCCCTGCACACTGCGTGGCCTCCCACCTGTATACCTGTGCTCCATTCTCCCTGACTCTCCTCCACTCTCTGTTGGGTGGACCCCTGAAAACTCTTGAATAGTCAGTTATTACACCCTTTCCTAGTCCCCCAACCTAATGATTGGCTAACCAGTGTCCTCCACACCTAACGCTCTCAAACAATGAACGACCGAGAGGAATGAATGGGCTCTAGTTAGGTGCCCCACTCCAGAGAGATGAGGAAACAGAGACACAAGAAAATTTCCATCTGTAGGGTTGGAAGTGCAATATGGGTCACGTTATGAAAACCTGTATTCATATATGTGTATATATAAATATTGTAGTAAAACTTTTGTTAAATCCCAGTCAGCAGATTATCTTAGGCACACTATTCACTGAATAGTTGAATCAATGCAGTTATTATGTAAGGAAAAATAATACTAAACTATGTCTATATCTGTCTTTTTAATCTTTGGACTCATTATAATATATCTACTTGATTAGAAATTTTAGGGTTTACTCATCTTAGCAAAGAAAATAATTAAAAGTTGTTAAGTGTGGATTATACAATTAGTCATCAGTATTGACTTACACATTTAACTTGCTCAAGTCAAAACAAGATTTTTAATCCAGCCAGTAGTACAAGCTCAAGCTAGTAGCTGAGAAATGCTGTCTGCCATTGTCAATGCCAGCCTTCATCACACTTCCTGTCATCACAGATAACTTGGGTTCTGGAATTAGTGCTTACCTAAAGTTTTTGTCGATACTTGAGGTAAAATGAAGCTGATCTGCTTTAAAGCAGCTGTAGCTGCTTTATGATACTAGCAGCAGGACTATTTCCTTTTTCTCACTATGCTGACCAGTTGGAATTGAGATAGTACTTACGGAGCAGATGGTGGGAAGGAATGTCTTCCGAGAGGTTATGGCTATCGGAAAGTGATCACATGCCTTAAACACATAAAGAAGCATGTTGATAGGGACTTGTGCTATTAGCCTTCATGAACTTCACCTTGGGACCAGTCTCCAGATGTGTAAACACACCAGAATCTTGGTTTAATTAAACTTCTGAGACACATGCACATATTAGCACGTGGACTGCCTCCTCCTCATTACTACCACTAGAATTTAACCTTGAAGGCTGTTCCATTTGAGAAATACAAGCAACGATGTCATTTTAATCACCGAGATGATGATTTCAGCAGCATATCTTAATCTGTTTTAAAAGAGCAGAATCAATTCATAGAGCTCTTGTTCTTGCCACATTTGGGAGGAGACACTCTTTAGCCTACTTGGAGGATCTAAACTTGAATTAGCCTTATCTTGATGGAATGTAGCAACTCATTTTTCCAGCATAATCAGAAAATCAGGCACTATGGGTAAGAACATCCTCCAGATAACCAAACATTTCCCTTTATATATCCATGATTATAAAAAATAGTGAACAATAGTGTAAGAATTATGAATTGTGGTGTAAGGAGAAGGCATTCAGGCTCAGTTCCAGGTCAGTTAGAATGAAGACCCTGCCCCGTTAAGTTATGTGGCCTTCGCCAAGTTTCCTTTTCTATAAAATAAATATAACGTCACCTACCCTGTGCGGTTGTTTGAGGATTAGAGATACGTTTGGAAGGTCCCAGGCACATAATAGGGGCAAAGTAATCAGGGAGTTCCTATTAGTGAGTCATTCTTCATTCTATCTTTATGTGTACAGAGTGATGGAATTTTCAGGAAAAAAAGACAGACGAAAGGGAGCTGGAGAGTGTCCAGTCAGATGCTGTCAGCGCTGAGTGAGTGAGGGGGACGGGGGTGGTGGAGGAGTGAGGACCCCAGTATCACCAGGAACATCCACTCTCCATTCAGACTTAGGTGTGAAATCTTTTAAACACCACGAGGAAAAAAGAAGCCCTCGTTTTTGTTATTTTAATTTACCCCCAAGTCATCAATCTGTACTGCTTGATGCTCCAAACCACTTAGTTTAACACTGAGACCGTCAGTGCCCAGAGACTCCCCCTCGCCCTGCTCGCCCAGCCGCCCAGCGGTCTACCTGAATCACACTCTGCTTCTGCAGCGTCCTTCCTGGAGCCTCCCTCTTCCCATCACACATTCATTCCAAAATCTTTTCTGGAATACTTAGCAAAGAAATTCAGTTTCCTTTTCTGGTTACTCTGTGTTGGTGTCCTTGGACCAGCTTGAACCCATTTTCCTCAACCATCCTGGCCAATGAGGGAAAAAAAAAAGAATGCTTTCACCTACCTTTACTGTGTCCTTCCAATCACCAGGCTCAGATAACAGGCTCCTCTAGCTCACGTTCCCGGTTTTTCAAACTCAGAGACAATTGATTATAGACCTTTCTTTCCTCATTAACCCCCAATTTCAAATCTCACTTATTTTCCTTTAGCTACTCTATTATTACCCCTGTCTTATCTAATTCAATCCTGATTTGTCATTCTCATTGTCTGACAGCAGGGTTTCCGGTGACCAATTCAGGAAGATTTGATGGGTGTGGAAAGTCCTCAGAGAGAGAACGCGAAGTCAGTCGGGGTGCACTGCTTATTCTCAGAAAAGATTTCCGAATGAACGTGTGATGGGAAGAGGGAGGCTCCAGGAAGGACGCTGGAGAAGTGCTGCTCTGGAAACAGCAAGCACAGAGGAGCCAGTGTGCTCTGCAAAAGCGACAGCTGTGATGATGCCTGACACTCATGATGGGCTTTGCAATTGTGGCAGAAACTCTACGTGTATTAATTCATCTAATTACTTTTCATAAGAGGAGGCAGGTGCTGACGCTCTCCCCACTTCACAGAGGAGGCAATGGAGGCGAGTGGGCGTTAAGCAGCGTCCCAAAGTCACGCAGCTCTCAGACATGGAACTGGCTCTGGAGCCCATGTTCTTACCTATTACGTTCTCTTGCATCTTGAAATTCATATTATTTAAATGAAAATTATATTAAGTTAAAAGAATTTTAAAGAAAATTGAGAGTCCCTTTAATACTTTGACCTGAAGACCCTCCCTGTGTCCCTCCCTCCCTTCCCCCAGGCCGTGTCCTCCCAGAATGGTAAAGACTTATACACATGGCTATCAATGTGAGTAAAACATGGGTCACTGTACAAGGTGTTGGCTTAAGAAAACAAACTTGTTGCCCAGCCATCTGGTCAATCCTGTCCCCAGTGACCCCATGGACCTAGTCTGTGTGTGTGTTACTTTTTAATCTAGCCTATGTAGGACAAAACACTGTGGGCATTTTCTGAAGAAGATTATCTAGCATCTGAACAACTAGGGGGTAAGAGAAGCACTGATCCATTCAAGTTGAAGAAACAATAGAAATGTAGGGAGAAATTTGCTCAATCAAGGTTCTTAACCCTAGGAAGAGAGGGCAGCACTAAGCAGAGGGCGGCTCCGTGCTACAGAGCTTTGGACAGCCCTGGTACTTAATCCAGAGTATCTACACGTACTACAGGCTCACACTTGTTGGCAACCTTGGCAAAATTTGCTTTTGTCTTTATACTTCACAACAGTCTCATTTGCTTTCATTTACTCATACAATAGAAATGAGGAAAGGCAGAATGTCTTTCAAAGGAGCCACATCCTTTAACAGATGTAAAACACGTGGGAGAATAAAACAGCTAACGTCTAAAAAAATGGATGCTTCTAGCTACTGGCTGATAGTTAAATGTAACAGGATTTTGGTTACAGGAATATGTTTTTCTTAGTGTGAACATTTATTTGGCTCACTTTTATTTAACATACCTTTTCCAGCATTGAAAAAAAAATATAAGGGTTCATAGCCATAGTATTTATAATAGTAAAAATGGAGCTGGCATTTATTTTGTGTTACTTTTGTAGTTTTTTTTTTTACCTTTATAAACAAAAGTTGCAATATCGCCTATTTTACTATTTCATACTGTGCTTATGCTTATTGGTAACTAAAAGTGTAAATGTAAAGTCATTTTTTTCCACAATGTATTGTTTTTGTGTGCCAGTGATCATAAGTAGGGAGAATCTATGTTATAACAACTTTGAACAGTGCCCAAGGGACTCTGTCCATGGAAAGCTGTTTGGACAGAGGCATATGTGCTCACTTTCTAAAAAATTAACATTAAAGGGACTTTTTCGCAAATACTTTAACACTAAATTAAAACAGAATCTTAGCATACCTTATAAGAAAAAAACAACTGATTATCTTTCCCAGTTGGATTTGTCTATAAAGAGTACAGTTTAAACTGTAAGTCACACACGGACTCTAACACGGAAAATACCAGGTATCTGGTGGAACGTTGGCCTCAGTTTTACTTACATTCAGTAAATCAGAATGGATCTGGAATACATTTACACAAAGAGCAAAAGAACAAAGAACATCTCTGTTTCCTACTAGGACTGGAATCTTATCTAGCATAAAGCATAGATTGATCAGTTCTTTCCTACCAGCCAGCTCAAAAGGAAGAACTGATTGAAATCTAACAGGAAAACCGTGTGTATCCATCAAACGGTCAAACTATGAAAATCATAACAAATGAAGCAACTTAACTGAAAATGTCCCACGAGTTGGGTTTGCTGGTGAGCAGCTGCAACCTGAATATCCCAGTGAAGTTGCCACATACCTGACTGCTCTCAGGTCTAGAGTTCCTGACTTAGAACCAATAGCTCCAAACTATACTGCCTGTCTCTCGTGGATGACAACTAAAGTTCCTGATGTGTGTTGCCTGCATCTTCAGAAAGTTTCTCATCAGATTTATGAATTTTCTTGCCTCTAAAGACCAAATAATCTGATTTGTCATAGCTAGAGTTCTTGTGGCAAATGGCTACATGTGCAATGTTACTTTCTTGAACTAGAATGGAATACTCATCGACCACAATTTTGTGTTTGCTACACAGATAATTATAATTTAGCCACATGTCTGAATCACTCTTTGAAGTTTGAAAATGTTCAGAGTTGAAAATAATGGGATTACTGCCCACATAAGAGGCAGAAATTCAACAAAGCTGAATAAAACATTTGGGATTTGGAAATTTATTTTCTATGCCTGGGACCAGAAGAATGAGAGTGAGCATGATGAGACAAATACATATTAGGCAAGGTGAGTTATTGAGCTATAGCAATGATGGATTTGTGTACGCCCAAGAAGACAGATGATGTTAAAAGTCAAAGCGAAGGATAATTAGAGTATCCCTTAAAGTAGAGGCCATCTAAATGTCACAGTGACGACAGTAGATGCCAGGTGATTACAAAGACTGTGGAGATAGAAGGAAATAGTGAAGGACGCGCAGTGTGCTAGTGGTGAGCATTGCTAAAATGCCGCAGTCATTGTAGCTAAAAAGGAGAGAACAAGTTAGGGAAGAATGGAGTCGGAGACCTGCCACACACAGCAGGGAAAAGAAACTGGCAGGCTGCCACGGCTGGAATGACCACAGTCAACAACTAACAATATGGGGAAATTGAAGATATAGATGCTTGTTGTTTTACTAAATGGATGATACTGGAGATGATACTGGGGTTCAGAATGACACACAGAACAGCCTTGCAGGTGGGGAACTGCCATAGTGTGACCCGCTAACTTATCAAAGTTTAGCAGAACCAGAAATCATGAGATCAGAACATTGATATGAATGTTGAAGTTACTGAAAGTAAATACAACCGATGGGTAAGGAGAAAAATCTATAAGTTTGCTATTAAATACTTGAAGATACATAGATTCACTTGCCTTTGACTTGAGTCTCTTCTTCTCTCATTTGACACTGAACCAAATGCTAGAAATAAACAAGTGTCCTAGAAGTAAATGTGGAGACCAAATTTACATATGGATAACATGAATATCACAAGAACTTAATTCTAGCAACTCGGTTTAATACAGAATTTAATTGGATAATATCAACCATTTTTCTAATGTTTTGTTTTTAAATAAATAGATCATATATGTACCACCTCAAGATGCAGACTTCCTCATCTACAGCAGATTTTCAGGACTTTCATATCCTTACTTTTTACAGAAATCTGAATGGGAATTAATAATTAGAATCCAAGTTCTTAATTTTTTTTTCTTTTTCTAGCCAAAGACACTTATCCAAATGTTCTGCTTCCAACAGTGAAAGTGATTAACTTTTTTAAAAGTCTGCCTGAGTTCTTGGAAATCATGGTTACTATTAAAGAGTAATAATAACTAAATCTGATATTAGGGAACAAAACATTTCAGCTTTCTTTTTCCAGTTAACATTTTCTTGATACTATATGTGAGACCCAATGAAAGAATTAGAATATAAAGCCATGAATAAGACTTGGAGCTTGTATTTAGAAAGTTCATATTCAAGTGACTGGAGACAAAGTCAAACCTATAAAGTGGAAAAGAATAGAACACAGTAATATCCAAGCTGTGAGGAAACTGCTGGTCAGGAGGAATCAAATCTGTTATAAGATCCAGGGAAGGAATCTCAGAAGAGTTATAACAGAGGTAGGTCTTGAAGGAGGGGGTGGGAAAGACTGCAGAGACAAGAGGGGGATAGGAGCCTTCCCGGTAGAGAGCGCACGGGCACGCACACACAAGTATGGAATGCTGACGGTGCACGGAGTGTTCAGGGAATAAAGAAAAGTAGAGCTTGGCTGGACTACTGGGTGAGAAGCAGACCACATAGGGTGATGGTAGGTGGTAATGACGTGGTGAATGACCTTCTCAAAACAGAAATCCATGATATCATCTCTTACTTAAAATTCCTTATTGGCTTATCTTTATACTTGGAATGAATCTAATTTCCTTTGGAAGTGAGCAGTGCCTCAAATAACCTGTCTTTCTTTCAGTCCTCATCTTGCAAAACTCTTTTCCTCATATGCTACTCTACATGCCACGAAGACAAATTTAACACATACTTAACTGATCAAATTTAACAAACGTTTACTGGGTGTGATAGTTCAGTAAACAACATCAGCCTGACTTAGGATCCTTGGACACGTGTTCTCACAATTGGGGTACTCTGATTCTTTGCGTGAATAGCTTTTCTTCTCATTTGGGAGTCAGCTTCTGTGCTTGCCTTAGGCAGGGATTCCTTATGCATTGGATATAAAGGAGACCCTGGCCATATCCTCTTTTTCAATTCTCTGATGTTTCTTCTATTCGAATGCAAGCTCTACCAGGAAAAAAAAAATGCCTGTTTTACAATATCTAGAACAATACTTTGTTCTGAGAAAGAAATTCAAGAAGTATTTTGAATGAATGAAGAACATTAGCCACAAATTATAAATATTTTACCTACTAATTTTTATTTTACTTATTATTATTATGTTTTTGGTATGCTTCCAAACCCAGAACATAAGCTCATGAGTGCAGGAACTAAGTCTCTCCTGTTCAGTGTGCATCTCACACCATGACTAACATAAGGTCTAGCATGTAGCAGGCACTAAATATTTAGCTGATGAATGGAAATAGATGGAAGAAGCCATAAGAAAACAAACAATGCATGGCGAGGGCCCTGGTCACTTACTGCTGCTTTTCATTCTTGGAGACAATGAAGACATGAGTTCAGTTTGTGCATTTTAAATTTGACAGCCCTGACCACATAGGTTTGGATTGTGAAATTTGAGAGGGCCTGAAACGTCTTAAGAATAGACATGAGTCTTTAGTGTTTTCAAAGCGAAATCATATGAATGATTAATGCTACCAGGGGAAATTATGAAGTATGCCCTTCTTAAAATGGAGGTGAGAAACACAATTCCACAAACAACAGCATGACTTATTTTGTTGAAGGATATCTAGCTATATCTTCATAACATGATGTTGAATCATTTTCTTAAAATTCTTTTGGGGGATGCTTTTAGTCTGTTGGTATTAGTAATGACACAGAACAATGATACATGTACTCCAAAGTTTCTATTTTCAACAACCCCATATTTTTGCAAATAAGAGAAAAGAGTTAATTGATGGACTCTCTGTGAACTTCCTTGAAAAGAGTTAATTGACGGACTCTCTGTGAACTCCCTTTCCACTCTACCAAGGCCACTTTTGGCCTACACATGTATATATACCAACAATTATATGCCCACTATCAAATGACATTTTAAAATATTTAAATGATATTAATAGAAAATCCCATGTGTGCTGAAATTTCTAGAGCAGTTAAGTTATAATTAAGCTAAAGATATATGCAAGCAATTGTATTTTTTTTTTTTTTTTTGTAGAGACAGAGTCTCACATTAACGCCCTTGGCAGAGTGCCGTGGCAAAACACAGCACACAGCAACGTCCAACTCCTGGGTTTTAGGCGATTCTCTTGCCTCAGCCTCCTGAGTAGCTGGGACTACAGGTGCCCGCCACAACGCACGGCTATTTTTCTGTTTTGCAGTTCAGCCAAGGCTGGGTTTGAACCTGCCACCTTCAGTATATGGGGCTGATGCCCTACTCGATGAGCCACAGGCACCGCCCTATGCAAGCAATTGTTAAAAGGTAATGACAAAGACAGGAAAATCATACTGACATTCTCGGTAAGGGTGCTATGCAGTCAGTGCTGTAACAGACATCACAGGGAAACGAGTATACCAATATCAGTATCATGTATATTGAGTATACTGATCATAGTATACCAAAGATCAGTATCATGACCCCATAGCAAGTTGCATGATTCTAACATGGGAAGTAAGTGGGATTAGAGGGGGTGAAAAAGTTTTCCTGTAAAGGGACTGACAGTAAATGTTTTAGGTTTCACGAATTAACAAGGAGGGCATTATTTAGGTAATCATATACTCAAAGAAGAAATAATAATTTTTATTGCTGAAAATAAAAATTAGTAATGATAGAGTTAAATTTTTTGTAAGAGGTTTAGTAATAACATGAATAGAATTCTTTGTTTTTGAAAATATTTCGATTAATTAGGGTTCAAATATATTTTCTCTATGCTAAAAATCAATTAAAATGTTCATCTGTTAATTCTTCTCTAAAAAGAGATTTTTATATATTTTATACTTGAAAGTATTTTTCATATAGATATTGCCAAATAGTCATATTGATTTTTAAGAGTATGGTTTTAGTTGAGCATGTTCATTGCTTGGAAGGCTTTTATAGAATTATATTAAATACTTCTCTTGATATTCTCCTTTTAATCTACCATTACATGGTAGATTAATCATTTTCAATCGAAAGTTATGAGGAAGCTTCTCAGTGGCACAGTTAAATGGATTTTTAAGTATGGACACTTCCTTTATACTTACATTGAAGCCTAAAAATTACTATTGGATCTGCAGTTTGAGTTCAAAAAGTTTATCCACTGTGTATACATCTGTATGGAAATCAATGTCTTGTTTTTAACATTACCTTTTACATCATAGGAAGCATATAAAGTGCCTTGATGTTGCTAGCGTGCAGTGGAATTTTAAGACAAGTCCCAAGATATCCATCCCCACTGAGGGGCGGACTATGGATAGGATGGATTTTACTGTTATGACCAGGTTATACACATGCGCCTTTACATTTGGTCTTGAGGTCCAAGATGGGGGAAATCAGAAAGTCTTGTCATGAGAAGGATTAGATATGCCATTGTTGGCCTGAAGAAAGAGAAGGCCACGTTGAAGACATGTAAACAACTTTTAGGTATGAAGAATGGTTTCTGATTAATGGGCAGGAAGTAACCTTGGTCTCCTGTCCTGCAAATGAAAAAAATTGAATTCTGTCAATTAAAAGAATAAACTTGGAAGTGGATGTTCTCCCAGAACCTCCAAATGAGAACTCAGCCTTGCAGACACCTTGATTTCAGCATATAGGATTAGGAGCTAACAAAACGTTTTATTGTTTTAATCTGCCATGTCTGTGGCAATTTGTTACACAGCAATTAAAAAGCAATTATTCATTCAAATAATGTAAAAAATTGTTAAAATCAATTTATTGCAGTCAAAATTTAACATAAAATAATATTTTGTTTGAGTTTAGGTTGAATCCATTAAGAAGCATTATAAAGTCCAAAACAAAACTGATTTCAAAAATCATTTAATATTTGGAAATAGAGTTTGAGAGTTGTTCTTCCTATTTAGAATAATTTTAATCTTAGCCCTGAGTTATAAAAAAGAATTAAACTAAAACGTCATAGAGCTGCTATATGGTAGAACAATTCATGATACTCTGTTTCTATTTCTGACAAATTTGTGGAGATTAAATCCTCAAGAGTGAATGAAGTTCCCCATTGACATTCCTAGTCCAACAATTTATAAAAAATTCAACTATTTTCCATAAAATTCCTACTAAGGAATAATACATTAAATACTTCTTCATTTTCACAAGCTTTATAAATCTATAAAACGAAACCTTTCTCTGATCTATTCATATTTTCAACACTATCAATTGTAACATCTTAGCTGATTCCACTACAGCTGACATTGAATTAGCATTTTCTCAATTTCTTTAAAAATTTCTTACCTATAATTATTCCTTGTAGAATAATCATAAGGATTAATTCTTCAGTCACTGCACACTAAGAATTGACTCTTCAAACAATTAAGCAGTATGGTTCACATCTCTAGGCTGATCAAACCATTATAAACCACCTCCCTCATTTTTCAACTGACATTAATGCTACTCCTAATTTCCTCAATCCTTTGAGCAACTGTTTTTACAAAAACATTAATAGTCATAAACAAGTTTTTTTTTTGAGCAAATTTCTTCAGCTGCTGTAATCAACATAATTCAACTTTTATATATATTTTATTTCAGAATATTATGGGGTACAAATGTTCTGGTTACATAGTTTGCTTTTGTCAAAGTTATAAGTGTACCCTTCACCCAGAAAGTGTGTGCTTGCTGATTTCTAAATTTTAAAAATACATTCAAACAAGAACTAACTAGAAGGAAACCAGTCACATGTCTCAGCCATAAAATGGATATTGGGGTTAGATAGGAAATAGCTTTCCCTGTTATAATAATAGATTAGTCCACCAGTCATTGCCACACCTCTTACTCAGCAATTAGTACAGCATTAATTATGGAACAGTTTTCCAAATCTCTTTTCCTTTTTCGTGGAGTACACAGATTACATTTCCAGTTTCCCTTATAGTTAGATTTGGTAACAGGACAGAGTTCTGGATAATGGGATGTCCAGTTTAAGTCTTCTACAGGTCGCCAGCCAGTTCATCCAGCACCATTTATTAAATAGGGAATCCTTTCCCCACTGAATGTTTTTAATTGGCTTGTCAAAGATCAAATAACAGTAAGTAGCTGGGTTCATCTTTTGGTTCTCTGTCACATGTCACTTCTGACCCTTCTTGCCAGGGCCCTGGACTGGCCAGGTTTCCAGCCCAGCTTAACTAGGTTCCGGACACAGACCACTAAGTTACCTTGCTCAGGTTCAGCTTCTTTTAGGTGCCTGAAGGCTATCTACTTTAGCTGGAGAGAGAGAGAGTGTGTGAGTCTCAGAGAGAATAAAGCAGTCTTGTTAGAAAGATAGATCTTAGTCTTTAGTAGAGCTTAGTAATCTTCAGCAGAGAGATACGTGCTGGCATTCTGCAGGCAGGAGAGGAGACAGAGTCAGAGTAAGTGAGTCTGTGATAGAATGCGCACGCTCCTGACTGCCTTCTCCTCCAGCCTAATATAAGGTTGATCTCATGCTTCTCAACACCACAGGTATAGAGACTGCCAATTCACCACTGCTCTCATCCTGTGAGCTCTCATGCTTGTTAGGAGAGCTAAATTCCTCTCCATGCCCTTTCCACCCAGGTGTTCCATTATTGAGCTAAACAGGTATTCCTTATAACTCCCACTCCTCCTAGCCTTAGGCTATATGAGCTTCAACAGTTCTCTATTCTGTTCCTTACATCTATCTCTCTGTTTTTGTGCCAGCACCATGCTGTTTTGATCACTATTGATTTATAGTATAGTCTGAGGTCTGGTAGCATGATTTCTCCTGCTTTGGTTTTTATTTCTGAGTAATGAAAAAATATATGGATAATGGGATGTCAGCTTAAGCAATGTGCAATATTTTCAGCAAGCCCATTACACTTGTTCTGCACCAAATTCCAAGATCTTTCTCATTCTCTCACTGGAAGTAGACAATAGTGCAACCTTGGAAGCCTTGTGATGAACATGATGCAGACGCCATTAACCTGGATTCCTGAATGACTAAGTGAAACAGAATATTCCCTATTTTCCACTAACCTGGAATTTCTCAGGGGTGTTTTGAAAGCAATAAATATACCTCTAGTTGTTAAATCAATTATGAATTTGGGGGATAAATTTATTTCAGTAGTTATTATTATACTACTTAATTTAATTGGGAGGACAGTGTAGGATGAAAAATTAATTTTGGGGTACAATGTACATTATTCAGGTGATGGATATATTTAAAGTCTACTTCACTATGCAATTTTGTCATGTAACAAAAAACAACTTGTACTCTCTAAATCTATTTAAATTTAAAAAAAAATTTAAAAATAGAATTTTACCAAAGACACAAAGAAGACCTTGTACATATACTGCAGAATCTATTCAAAACATTGAGAAGAAAGAAATCCTCCTCAATTCTTATGACGCAAATTCACCCTGATAACAAAACCAGGAAAGGTCACAACAAAAGAAAGCTACATTTAAATTAATGATTAAATATCATTAATAAATATTTTAAACTACTCAATAAAATCTTAGCAAACAGAATTCAGCAACACATCAAAAATAATTCATCACAACCAGGTGGGTTCCATCCCAGGGATGCAAATTCAACATATGGAAATCTGTAAATGTAATTTACCACATGAATAGAAGCAAAAACAAACACCTCTCAATGGATGCAGAAAAAACATTTGACAAAATTTGGCATTTTTTTTATAAGCACACTTAAGAAAATTAGCAGAGATAGGACATTCTTTAAACTGATAGAAGCTGTCTATGACACACTTATGGCCAAAAAATCATATTAAACAGAGAAAATATAAAAGCATCCCCCCTTAGAATTGGAACCAGACAAGAATGTCCACTATCGCCACTCCTATTCAACACAGTGCTGGAAGTTCTCGCCAATGCAATCAACAAGAGAAGAATATTAAGGGTATCCACAAGCAAACAGAGAGGACAATTTTTGCTCTTTACTAGTATGATATGATCTTACACTTAGAAAATCCCAAAGGACAACCACGAGGACTCCTGAAAAAGATAAAGAAATACAGCAACACCTCAGAATGTGAAATCAATATATACAAATCAGTAGCCTCCATATATGCCAAAAATAGTCAAGCAAAGAATCAAATCAAAGATAAAATACCCTTCTCAGTCATGTCAAAGAAAATGAAATATCTTGGAATATACTTAACAAAGGATGTGAATGATCTCTACAGAGATAATTATAAAACACTGAGAAAAGATATAACAGAAGGTGTTAACAAATGGAATAATATTCCATGCTCATGGCTTAGAATAATGAACATTGTTAAAATCTCTTTACTACCTAAAGTGATCTGAAGATTAATACAATCTGCATTTAAATACCAACATCATACTTTGAAGAACTCGGAAAAAAAATAGTTTGTCTTATATGGAATAGGCAAAGGCCTGGATAGCCTATTCAATTCTATGAGATAAGAATAAATCTGGGGCCATTACCAGACTTCAGGTTATACTATAAGTCAACAGTGATCAAAACAGCATGGTATTGGCATAAAAATAGAAACATAGATCTATGAAACAGAATAGAGAATCTAGAGATGAGACCAGCTTCATACAGCCACCTGATCTTTGACAAAGCACTCTCTTCAGAATGAGAGAAGATATTTGCATATTACAAATTCAATGAAGTGCTAATTACCAAGTCTACAAAGAACTCAAGCTAATCAACAAGAAAAGAGCAAACAATTAAAAACTGGGCAAGAGACACCTGAACAGAAATTTTTCTTATGAGGACAGAGAATGGCCAATAAAAACATGAAAAAAATGCTCATCATCCCTAATTATCAAATTAATGCAAATTAACAGATGCTGGCATGGGTGTGGAGAGAAGCGAACACTCGTGTACTATCAGAGGGACAGTAAACTATTGCAGACTCTATGGAAAGAAGTAAGAAACTTCCTCAGAGGACTCTTTGACTCTATAATCCCATTCTCTAGACAAAAATACATTTTACCATAAGAACATTTCCACTTGAGTGTTTACAGCAGCCCAGTTCACAACTGCAAAGATGTGGAAACAACCCAAGTGCCACACACATGAATGGATTAACAAACTGTGGTACACGCATACCATGGAACACTGTTCAGCCATAAAAAGATGGAAGTTTTGCATCGTTCGTAACACCCCAATGGACTTTGAGAATATCCTCCTAACCAAAATATCACAGGAAAGAAAGACACCCACCACATGTGCCCAGTCCTAAATTAAAACTAGTGGATTCACAGCTACCGGTTTTGAGAGAGAAACTCAGCTGGATTCAAAAAGAGGGGAGCAGGGGAAGAGGTTCTGTGGGCTCCCGCAGTGGGTACAACACATGGGTATGTGGCACATCCTCAGTGAAGAGCACAGCTACAACTCAGATTGTACCCTTACAAATGCAAACCCTATAACCTAATTGCATGCACCCTCATTTTAAACTGAAATTTAAAAAATCTAAATGCAGTAAATAAATAAATAAAATAAGAATCAGATAGTTACAAAGAGTATAATTGAGGATGCAGGCAATGAGGAGATCATGTTTCTTTTTCTTCTATACAAGATGAAACTGCTACACATCGGTTCCTCAGGTGATTGCACTGCTCCTTACTGACAGCACCAGTCTATACTCGAGCCCTAGTAGAGCCCAGAGACAAAGGTTCCACACTCTCCTCTCCATATGAATGAGGATGATCCTTATCCAACTTCATCGTCATATCTAAAATGTTTAAAATGTTAATAACTATTTAATCCTGTAGAATTAGTTCTTCTTAATTGACAGCATCCATAATGCTAAATCCGTACATCAACATTTTACAAAACAGAGTAAATTAGAATAGAATGAAGCCTCTAAAAGGGCCTGTTGTATCTGCAGATAGAGTTCTATCTAGAATCGTCAGAGCTGGTGTTATATTAGATTGTCTTAGCAACCAATATTTATCCACTTTATTATAATTGAAGGCTTGAAGAAAGGAATGCTACCTCTGCAATTTCAGGAATGTTTGATCTTTTGCCAATGATAACATTGGCATATAATTATGCTCATTATCTGTAACATCTATCATGACCTTATCCACAAAATGCAACTGCACATACTGTGTCTTATTCCTAGAAGTCACAAAATATGAGATTTCCTAAGTGCAACTTGCTTCATTTCTGTATGCATCTAATCTCAAGCAGGTCTTCCATTTAACTCCACATTCTTTAAATTCAGCTGACAGCCTATCTTATTTCCTATGATAGCTCTTCCAGAACTTCTCTCCGATTCTTAAGCATACACCTCCAACTCTGCATTTCTCATCTTGAGCAGTTAATGTTGTTGAGGTGGTGCAGGACTTCGTACAGAGAGCTCAGATTCTTCACCTTTCACCCGTCTTTCTCTTCGTCTGTGTATTCCTCCTCCTTCCCAGAGATGAAGAACTTTCTGTTGTCTTCACATTTTGCCATATATGTTCTGCAGTTTAGATGCACACCCATCCTTATATTGACTCTTTTTATTTTCACCCTCCAGATTTTCCCTGTCAAGCCTTCTCTTTTTCTTGTCCATTGTGCATAATATCCTTTTCCTTTCTATTAATTTATTTTTCTTGGTCTAAAGAAAAATTCTACAAATCCATAAGGATAAAAATAAAGTAAGTAAGTACATCCCCAAAGCTTTTCAATGTTATCCCATCTTTCTCCTCCTTTTTACTAACAAATGTTTAAACATGAATAATCTATACTTTCTGCCTCTTTTTCTTCCCTAAACCCTGGTTTGTTAATTGGTCCTGATCTGGGTTTATGATGAAGTAGGCAGGCTATTGTCAGTCGACTAAGGTAATCAGAAAAAAATCAAAAAGACAGGATGGTGTAAAAGGACAACTTGTTTGGAGGAAAATATCATTTTGAGATAATAAAATTGTGTTCCTCAATGGAAAAATGGGACAAAAGGCTGGGAAAAGCAGACTCTGGCAGAGATTAAAGGGCCCTGAATATCAAGAACTATATAGCTTATTCAGTGGTTTCACTGCATTTATTTTTAAGCAAATAAAGACTTCCCAATCTCATTATTTTGCATACAAGAACAAAAGACACACTCTCAGTGTCACTTCCATAATCCGAGGGCCGAATTAGCCCTTACTTGTCTTTGAGAAGATACACCGGGCAAACTAGATTGCTGTGTGTTGTTCTTCCAGACACTGATGTTTGGTCTGAGATAATCGGGAGTTAGAGACTTACATGTCAGCAAATCCAGGTCTGTATAAAGAGAGATTTAAGTTTAGCGAACAAGAAAACTATCCATGGTAACCGGGGATCACATTTTAACACTTAGCAAGCACAGTTGTACTAACTTCCTCATTAAATAGATAGATGCTTTGTGTATGTTAAGGCGCAAGTGGCGATTCCCTTCCGGTTTCACTAAGTCAAGACGGGGTCATGGAAGGTGAAATAGAAGCATGCAGGACTGAGGCAGCTGAGCGTATATAGATCTGGGGGGTGATCTAACTAGGAAGGATGGCATTTGCATAGTTTGTTTCCATGATATCCTTCCAGAAAGTTAAGCAGTTTTCTTCCACTATGTCACCCTTTCCACAGCTCGTATGGAAAAACTCCGTGAACCCGAATACAGACTCAGTTTGAATGCTTTTGAGTTTTTCTGATGAGACATGTGTTACATGATACAAGATTTTAAACCTCACCAGCAATTAACTGGGATGAAACGCTCAACATAAGAAAACTTTATTGAGACCCCATATGCTTACTTTTAAAAATATCAAGTGTAAAATATTTGCAGGGATGCATTCTTTTACTTAGCAGACATGGTGAGGAAAGATGGCCAGGAAAAAGATATTCAATAAAATCTAGGAATTTGTCCAGATAGTAATAACTTGAAAAGGGATAAATAAAAGCAGTTATAGGGTCTTATCTGAGCACAGTATTCTAGAATGACCTAGTGTCCACCACGGACAAGCAGATTAACCTACCCTTAACATTAACCGCCAATGTTTCAGACATTTGGTAAGTTATGTATCTCTTTTTTAATGTCAGAAACCGCTCAGTGCTATATATAAAAGCAGTGAAATAATTTATTTCCTCACCATTTCCAAGACAAATTTTCTGTGCCATAAGTTTCTTTAAGTGATAAATGTCTTTTTAACAGAAGGGGAAAAAATGCAAATAAACCAAGCACGGATTCATGGCAGATGAGTTTGTGAAAAATCAACAATATTTACAAACATTAGACTACATCCTTTACATTGGGTTAAGCAAAAGAAAACATCAAGTGGGTAATGAGAACTACCTAACCTTGAAATTCAGTTGAGTAACTAAAAAAGGCTGAGAAGGTTTTTGAACGGATATGGCAAAAAACAAATCTATTTATGCATCTCTTTTGCATCATTGGAGAGTTTTTCTTTTTTTTCCACCCACCTCATTTTCCCACCTGTTTGGAAAGATGTGTTCTGGCAGCACGTCCAGGTCTTAATATCATTCCTAACCACATACAAATTGAATTCCAGCCTCATAGCATCAAATGTCTAGGGAATAAAATCTGGCCACATGCAAAGAACATAAACCGTCCCTTCACAAGACGGCAGGTATTTGGCACACGATTGGGGCTTTGTTTAAACAAGTTGATTAGCAGTATCACATTGGCAAGGTCATTGTTTATGATCATTCTATTTCATTTGCCTATAAAAAGTGGAAGCACACATTCCTTTTATAAGCCTGGTATGAATCAATAAAGATTTTATTTTCCTCAAGAAAACACTGCATAGCCAAAATCAAGGCGAAAAAGATAAGTACAGGGGATTTTAAAGCCCACCAACATTGCCGTAAGAAGAAAGTCTCTGCTAATAGTTACCCCATGAACCATACTCTAACTCGTGTGGAAAAAATAATAGAAACACCAGTAAATCTCACTGTATTTGCTGCCTAAAATCAGTGGAGAGAAAGGGGAAAGGGAGGGGAGGGGAGGGGGGAGTATGGGTGGAGATTAGTGGGATCGCACCTACAGTGCATCTTAGCAGGGTACTGGTGAAACTTATTAAAGGTAGAGTATCAATGTCTTTATGTAGTGATCAAGAAAATGCCATGAAGGCTATCTGTAACAGTACGATCAAAATATTTCTGAATGTATATGAAGCACATTGTGCCCTATGATTGCACCAATGCACACAATTATGATTCAATAAAATTATTTAAAAAAATCAGTGGAGATAAATAGACTCACATCTAAGCTTATTACTTTTTTCTTTTTTTTATTTTATTATTGGGGATTCATTGAGGGTACAGAGAACCAGGTTACACTGATTGCTTCTGTTAGGTAAGGACCCTCTTGTAATTGTGTCCCACCCCCAAAGGTGTGCCACACCCCTGGTCCCCCTACCCCCTCCCTCCTTCCCTTTCTTTGCTCTCCCTGTTCCCCACTTTTAAATATCACTTTTGAATCCTTCTTGCCAAAGGATTAGCCCTTTCTCAAGAGAACTGACACATTTAGGTATTTCTGAATAAAAAAAACAGAAAGTTAA
>CAUYON010198938.1:0-12098 GCA_963573935.1 Arctocebus calabarensis
TAGCAGGAGAGGCTCACCTGAGCTTGCCCACACCTGTGGTTAGCAGCAGCTGAGCCTAGCTGAGCCTAGCAGAGCCTGGCTGAGCCTGAGGTCCCCAGAAGCTGAGCCTGGCTGAGCCTGAGGTCCCCAGAAGCTGAGCCTAGCCGAGCCTGAGGTCCCCAGAAGCTGAGCCTAGCTGAGCCTGAGGTCCCCAGAAGCTGAGCCTGGCTGAGTGAGCCTACTTGTATCTGAGGTTACCTGCATTTGAGCTAGCCTGTACAAGAGCTCTCTGAACCTGTGCTTACCTGCCGCAGCAGTGGGACCGGACCGGTGGGGCATAGCCCAGCTCTAGCCTCTTCTAGTCTCCTCTGTAAGCTGGACAGGAAGCTGGGGGAGGAGGGCCTACCCTTTAAAAGGAGCATGTGAGCGCCTGGGCCCTTATGATCCCTGCGAGGCAATGGCCTCGTGACCTGGCTCCCAGGCCAGAAAAGGAAGCTGGGCCCCAGCTTCCAGGCTCCTAGGCTGCTCCACGTGAGTCCATGCAGCAGCCTGGGAGTCTGGGAGAGGGGGGAGAGGGGCTGGAGCGACCCTTTGAAGTGCCCCCCCAGGCTCCCTCCCCTCCAGCCAGCCCTTCCCCCGCTAAAAATGTCAGCGTGGTTTGAATAATCAAGGCAATTGCACATAATTGTCCTTTCAGAAGCCCCTCATCATGCGGGCAGTGCCTGGGCCCTGGGGAGCTGGGAGAGGGTGGCACATGGCATTAATTATTGCTAATCCTTTTTCACATCATCTGAGGTTGGGCCAGAGGTCAAGATGAACCCAGCTGCAAATGCAGCATGAGCCCCACATGACTCTCACCCCTGACCGGTGCTTCCATTCCCACTATGTCCACTCCGCCAGCAGCCTCCTGACCAGTACCCACGGTCATTCCAAAACCACTGTGGTGGGAGCCGTTGTGGATTTACCATCATGGTGTGCTTGGTGATTCTCAACATGGCAGGAAAGAAAAACCTCGGTGGAATATCCCTCCATGTCACCCCCTCTTCTCCGCGCACCTGTGAGTCTCCTGGCACGGGCACCTCCCCGTCTCACAGAGATGCAGATAGGGTTGGACACAAGGGCAGTTAGGAGAGTTCCCACTTTACGGATGAGGCCATCGAGCTGATGAGTGTGTGGGGTGTCCACGGAGTATGTAGGGTGGGGAAGGGCTGGCCCAGGTTGTCCCGTCCACCCCATATGGAGAGCCCTGGTGGGCTGGCACAGCCTGAGCCTGGGGGCACTCCCATCCCCCACCTGGCCAGCACCCTGGGGGCTCAGGAAGTGTCTGAACTCGAGGTGAATGAACACGGGCCGGGGCATTTTCCGGGGACAGAGCTTGTCTTTTGTCTTTAGCAGCTCTCAGGTCTGTCTCAGTGGAGTAAGTGCTGGGAGGGCACACAGCTTCCCCAGGTGCTCGTGGCCTGGGGGTGGGCAGTGTCCACGCAACAGCACCCCTGGCACAGTGCCCACATCTTCTTTTGTGTCAATTGTGGTTGGCTCCTGAGGCCTGATAGACTCGTGGCTTTGGCAGGAGTCTCTTTGGGGGCAGCAGGACATAGTTTGAACAGCCCAGGTCCAGACAGAATTTTGGGGGCAGGGCATTCTGGAAGCATCAAGTGTCAGCCAAAGGCAGCCCAGAAAGGCCACATGGGGTGAGTGAGCTGGTGGCCAGGACTGCAGGGCTGAGATGTGTGGACGCTTGGTGGTCAGTACTAGTGACCTGCCCAACCCCACAGGCTACCAACCAGTGCCTCTCCAGGCCATGGGTCCTTCACTAGACAAATAGGCCCTTCACAGGCTCAGGGGATACAGGAAGAAGGGGAGCCCCAGTCTTTCTCAAAAGAACACCCCTCCTACCTGGGGCCAGTATGGTGGGGCCCTCATGTGTGGCTACTGAGCACTTGGAACATAGTTCTCAGAAAGAACTGAGGTGGGCTCTGAGTGCAAAACATGTATGGGATTGCCAAGACTTTGGATTGCAAGTAATTGATTGCACATTGAAATCTTTGGAATATATTGAGTTGAATAAAATGTTATTTAATTTTGAGACAGAGTCTCACTTTTTCACTTCCTGATAGAGTGCCACAGCGTCACAGCTCACAGCAACTTCAAACTCTTGGGCTCAAGCAATTCTCTTGCCTCAGCTTCACGAGTAGCTGGGACTACAGGTGCCCGCTGCAACTCCCAGCTATTTTTAGAGACGGGGTCTTGCTCGAACTCAGGCTGATCTTGAACTCATGAGCTCAGGCAATCTTCCCACCTCAGCCTCCCAAAGTGCTGGGATTACAGGCGTGAGCCATCACACCTGGCCTTGTTATTACATTTTTTTCACCTGATTCAATTTACTTTCTTACCTTGACTGCTAGAAACTTTAAAATTACATCTGCTCTGTGGCTCCCAGCTGTGGTTGACGCTGTATTTGTGTTGGATAGCACTGACTGAGCTAGAACCATAAGGGTGGGGAGCAGAGCCTGAGCAGAGCACCCATGTCCTGGAGGTGTCCTCCTCCACGAAGGTCACCTAGATGACCCAGGGCGTGGAAATGATGCATGAGAACTGTGGCGAGGACACTGAGGCTTGGAAGGTGTAAGTGCCCTGCTGGCTGTCACAAGTGGTGAGAGGTGTTGGGACAGTGACCTGGGCGGTCTCATCTGAGAAGGCTGTGGGAGCCAGACTGTGGGAATGGGGTGTGCTGGGTGGGGGCCCAAGGATCTTGTTTTGGGTCCCCTCAAAGCCAGTAATGGTGTTTCTCATGCTGCTCCACCCCCTGCATTTTGGACTAATAATTCATCTCAAAACCTGCCAGATTCAAGGTGGACTTTGTGATAAGACTCTTGTACTGGTGGTGTGTCCTTCTGTTGGGGGACAAATAAAGTCCAATTGTCTCTTCTCTGTGATGTCACTGGACTTTGAGGATGAGTGTCCAGATCCATTATATCTCTAGGACTTGCAAAATGGCGAGTAATCTAATTCAATTATTTATTAGCTGGAATTCATTAATAAAGAGAAATTTGCCCTGGTCAGATGTGGTTTCCCTGAGGCACAGCTTGCAGAGCAGGGGCAGGAAAAAGGCTTCATTTTCCCAAGGAATGAGTTTGTCCCCTGGCACCACCCCAAGGTGACTAATGTGCTTTTTTTTTTGAGTGTTGGTATGAATTCAAGAATTTGAACACATTTGATGTGTTTCAATCCACAGGAGTGATTTTCTGTACTGTTGCTCGAATTGTCCCAATTTCACCCAGGTGCTTCTGACACCACCCCACGAGTCTCTGAAAGCTTCTTTGCTGTCTGGAATGAAAAGATGTTTCAGGCTCATCTCGTACATTTCCTGCCCCAGATCTGGACCCAGCTACTCTCCAAGGAGCCCTGGTTTCTTCTGGTAGGTAATAGTTTTCAAAAGCCAGTATCTGCTTCTGAACAGAACTGTTTCCAGGTCTTTAGGCAGAACTACAAAGTGGTGTGTAAGTATGTGTGTGTGTGTATACATAGATCATACTTTTTAAAAAAATGCATAATGAGTTCGTACAGATAATTTTCGATTCAAATTTAGAAACACAGGGATTTTACTTAACTTCCCTGATTTTATATTTGTGTTTCTCTTTGCTTATGTTGAAAGTCTTATTCTTTTTATTTTTGGGAGATGGAGTCTCACTATGTATCCCCGGGTAGAGTTCCGTGGTGCCACAGCTCACAGCAACCTTAATGATGTTAACACAATTTCTTTTTTACTTTCTCCTAAGTATTGTTTAGAGTAATATCCCAAAATTACTGCTAGCAATACGAGGATTAGAAGCTGTTTAAAACATTGTTCCGCTGTTCTTTTTCACGTTGTCTATATCCTCGTAGGGTTTTCCAAAACCTTTAAGTAATTCTCTTCTGTGTGGTTATTCTGCAAACTTGATACACAGTGAGGTTCATGGGACACAATACACCAGAACTGTGGACAGGTGCTATTAATATCTGAGAAGTACATCTCCAACAAGCCCCACAGGCTTCTAAAGAGGTTCATTTATTTAATTTTCCTTTGTATTTCCATGCATTGTTTTAGGAATTTTTTTAAAATTTAATTATGTTTTATAATTATGTAAAACGTTTACATTTTTACAAAGTCAAATCTGCAAATAAGATTCATTCATAAAGCATCTGGCTCATGATGGATGTGTTAGTTTGATGTAAGCATTTCGCATTGTATATTGAAGTAGTATTCTGAACCCCATAAATGCATGGATGTACAAAGTTATGATTTAATTAAAAAAATAATAAAGAGTCTGGCTGGCTACTGTATTTATCCTTCTCCCCAGTTCTGCCCTCCCCAGGGATGAACTTATGTTTAAAACAAATAATTGTTTTATTTGTTCCATTTTTTAAATATACACATATGTGTGTTTGTTTTCTTCTCTTTCTGACATACTGGAGGGTTTTACACACTTTCCCCCAACTTGTTCTTTGTACTTTACTTCTCCATTTTTCTTGGAAATTACACAGCTACCCCCTCGACATTTTTAATGGCTTTGTACCCCTAATTTGGGGGTAAATGCATGACAGTTGATTCAATTAGGCCCATGTTAATGGACACTTGGGTGGTTCTCATTCTTTACAAATGGCACAGCTAGAAATGAGATTGCTTGGAAAGAGAGGAAATGGGTAATTTGCTAATATTGCAAAATTTCCCTTTATAGAAGTGGTGCCATTTTGCATTTCTATCAGCATTTGATGAATTTTCCTTTTACTTTTGCCTGAACTTTGTTCTTTGACTTTTAGTTGCTTGCCAATCTTCATAAGAAATAGTGTCTCAGTAGAGTTTTGGCCTCTAGTTTTTCGGTTTCATCATGGTTTTGTCTTGCTTTGGTAGCATGTGAGTTAGGAAATGTCCCCCATCTTCTATTTTCTAGAAGAGTGTATGGAGGATTGTCCTTGTTTTTTTTTTTTTGTTGAGACAGAGTTTCATTTTATCACCCTCGGTAGAGTGCCATGGCGTCACACAGCTCACAGCAACCTCCAACTCCTGGGCTTAGGTGATCCTCTTGCCTCAGCCTTCCAAGTAGCTGGGAGTACAGGCGCCCGCCACAATGCCCGGCTATTTTTGCAGTTCGGCCAACGCCGGGTTTGTACCTGCCACCTTCGGTATATGGGGCCGGTGCCCTACTTGATGAGCCACAGGCGCCGCCCTGGCCTTTTTAAAAATTAGATCATAACTGTGTATATTACTGCACTTATGTGGTACAATGGTGATTTTACATACAATTTGGAATGAGGATGAGTCTTAATTATTCTTTGCAAGTTTGGTGCTGTGAAGTCACCTGGGCCTGCAGTTTTCTTTGTGAAAAATTTAAAATTAATAGTTCAATCTTTTAAATTTTGATAGGTCTGTTCAAATTTTTCTATTGGATCTTGAATCCATTGCAATAATTTGTGTCTTTTCAGGAAGGTGTCTGTCCCATCTCGGTTTTCGGATTTGTGGGCATGAAGTTTGTTCATGATATTTCCTTTGTAAATTAAACTCAGATCTTATCAAACAATGACTCTATGAATGAAGAAAGCCAGAGGGTGATATTAAATCTTTGGTGTTGTTATAAAAGATAATTATGAAAAATAAATGCATGAATAGATTAGGCAAAGACATAGAGGTTATCAATGCTTTTGATGACCATAAACTTTGCCTCTATTTCCCCACTGACTAACAAGTGGGTTTTCCCACATTGGGGAAAACAAGATCCTTGGGCATTTGGAACACGGGTCTGGGAAACTACCCTCTTTGTCCGAAAGGCAGAGGGTCTTCCTGGTGAGCTTTAAGGGCTAAGTTGGCTGAAATACGCCGACCACTGTCCAAAGGACTCCTGGCCTTATCAATAAGTTAATATTGGCCATAAGGACATTTGTACTAGAATATTTATGGTAGCTCAATTCCTAATTGCCAAGATGTGGAATCAACCCAAGTGCCCACCAACCCATGAATGGATTGATAAACTGCGGTATATGTGCACCACAGAGCACTATTCAGCCAGAACAAGATGGAGACTTTGCATCTTTTGTATTAACCTGGGTCATAAATATTCCCCTTAGTACAGTATCACAAGAATGGAAAAGCAAGTACTCGGTACTAATATGAAGCCAGTAGATAAACAATTACACGCCCATGGAAGAGAAAAACACAATTAAATTCAATACATTCAAGTGGGAGGGAGGGGAGGGGAGAAGGGAGGGGGATGGGTGTGCTCTCACCCACCAGGTACAATGTGGGGCTATGGCACCTCCCGGGTGAGGGACGCAACTTCAACTTGGACTGCACCTAACAGATGCCAACAGTGGAACCTAATCGTTTGTACCTTCGTATTCATCTGAAATAAGAAAATAAGTCAATATTGGCATCCGTCCTTTCACAGCTGTCTCCACCCACGTGGCTCCAGGCTAAGGGGAGGTGGGGTCTCTAAGGTCCCCTGCTGGTCCTCGTTCTCCAGCGGGGGGGACCCTGGGGGAGCTGAGCTGCGCAGTGACCCTCCATGTGGTAACGGGAGCCTTCTTTGTAGGTTTTCTCCTTTCTCATCTTTCTGTCTTTAATTTTTTCCCTCGGTTGTGTTGCAATGTGGGCGGGTGATGTGGGTTAACGAACACGTGGGTTAAAAAAAATAAACACCCTGCCAAGCATGTACTGCTTTTTAATTTTCAGAATAATCTCTACAAAGAAAATAAAAGCAGCGTCTCTGCGGCGGCGAGTATCCACTCTACGAGAGCTCTGTGTCTGTCTGACAATGGCACGGGCACAGTGATGTGCTTGGTCCTGGCCCCGCCGTGAAGAGGCAGCAGCTGGAACTTCTGCGAGTTCCACGGAGCGAGCATTATCCCAGCTCATTTCCATCTCACCACATTCCTGACGTCTCATTAATCTGAACCTCCACCAAGCACTTGTAAGAAGCCCCAGTGCGTCACTGTGCTGGAATCCAGAGAGTCTGGCGATGACATTCCGCCCTCTGGTGGGACCTCAAGGAGACCTGCAAATTCTGAACATTGTGGCTAAAGCCTCTTGACTCTTCACTCTGGAGTGTGGCAGAGCTCCCAGAATGTGGGTCCAATTACATGGATGTCAATTTGACCTTTTCTTTCTCCAAGATGTCTGTGTTACTGAGCAGAAATTTGGGCAGGAGCCGTGGCAAGAGATGATTTTGCCTTGATCTGACTTCTTTTGTTTATAGCAGCCGATTGCACGAAAAGAATCACTGGGGGGACAAAGTGATGAGCGGGAGCCCCACGGGTCTTCTCACAGTCGGCACTGAAGGATGTCTCAGGGATCTGTGAAGGTTCAACACCGGCACCCTCCTTTGTTATAGGTCCCCGAGTTTTTATTTCTGTCTCATGTGCCACCCACCCCCCGGGGATGGGAGAGTTGTCTTCAAGATGATCTCCCTCCAGGTTTGTCTCGTACGCATAATGCTTCATAGTTAGCGAAAGTCTGAATCTTACCCAATTAGTTCACACTAACCCATCAAACAAACAAACAAAAAGTGCACCCCAGAGAAAAATTTAAGTGTATCCTGTCAGTGCCGCTGTCGCTGGCGCCACATGCAGGAAACAGCCAGTACATGAATTAAAAGTATAAGCTTGCAAGGTGTGAGGCTCCACAGAGGTGCAGGACAGCCTCGAGTAACCCCCACCGTGGCCTTTTATTAAACGATATACAACAGGGGCAGGGAGGACTTAGGTGCTTAATGATCGCTAGGTGCTCTTTCCCCTCGGCTGGATTCCCACCCTGATGCACCACAAATGTTCAAAGTCCAACACTGCTTGCTAATGAACCACCCATCTTATCTTGTTAGAGCACTCAGTTGCTCGAGGGCTTGTCTCCAGGCTGCAAAACATCTCGAAGTTGGCCTGGAGATTGTCCTGTTCCCAGAGCCTCCCTCAAGAACTGGTGACTGTTCCTGTAAGTGTGGTGCTTAGTCTCCTACAGTATCCAGTCAATCTCAGTGAAACTTTAAGCAAAAAGTTTTGCAACCAGAGTATTCTCATTACCTGAATATTTCATTTAAATTAGTAGAGAGATTTTGAATTTTGATCTTCTGATGAAAATCTTTTTGAAAAGTCAGAAACATAGGCTAAGGCAAAGCGGCTATGAAGAAATGTAACAGCTAGGCATGGTGGCTTATGCCTGTAATTCTAGAACTTTGGGAGGCTGAGGTGGGGGAATTAGTTGAGCTTAGGAATTCAAGACCAGCCTGCGCAATAGTGATATCCCTTTTCTACTAGAAATAGAAAAGGTAGCCGGGTGTTGTGGCAGGTGCTTGTAGTCCCAGGTAAGTGGGAGGCTGAGGCAAGAGGATCACTTGAGCCCAAGAGTTTGAGGTTGCTGTGAGCTGTGATGATGCTATGGCACTCTACCCAGGGCAACCGAAAAAAGAAAAATAAATGTAACAAGAGTGAATACAAAGAACTTTAGAGGAAGTAGGGCAAGTTCTGGAAGATATTGGAACAGCAGAAGAGATTCTGGCATTCTGCTTTTTATAGCTCGTTCTTTCTTCCCCAGCTGATTCAGAAAATGAGCAAATAGCAAACACCTTGGTTAAAGATTATTAGCACTTAGTCCCAAATTCTCCCCAGTTCTGATAAACTTTCACTTAGCAGAGATTTTTTGCCTTCCCTTCATGCCCAGCTTCCTCCTTCCAAGGGGCCAATTAAACTTTTTTTGTAAGTGGCTGAGATGAAAAGAAGTCGTGTCCACTTTGAGGGGTCCCCTAACTCAGAGTACTCTTATAGTGCTATGTATACCGGGAGAAACACTCTCTAAAGCTCCTCATGCTTGGGCATTCTCAGAACTAAATTTGGACAACTCTACACTCTGTCATTTCCTCTTGGAGATTCACAGTGCACATCGAGATACTAAAGGCTCTGATAAGTCCTGCAGTGTAGACATTGCTTTAGTTTCATGCAACCCAGCATTCCCCAAACTCATTTGCTCATGGAATCCTCCTTTTCTTCTAAAATACATCTCAATATTTCTCCTATTCCAGGTGCCACTGGGAAGATCTGGGAAGAGTAGCGTAACTCTGTGTTTAACCATCTGAGGTGCTGTTGACTGTTCTGTGCTTCCCTGAAGTCCCATCCAGAGATCTACAGGAGGTTCCTGACAGTCCCTCCTGAGGGCTCCCTTGGCTTCCCGGAGACAAGATCATCTCCTCACGTGGGTTCTATCTGAATTTCCCTTTGCAAGTCTCCGTCACCCATCTGCTCCAGGTGGGGAATGGTCACTGAGGGGGTGAGTCTCCCACCTGAGTCGTCAGGGAGAGGAAGGAGAAAAACAGCCCTCACTCCCAAGTCTGCCTTCTCTCTTACACTATAGTAATTAACTCTTATTTAATTGTTTTATTGTGGTAAAATATACATAACATAAGTTTGCCATGTTTAGGTATCTAGTGTAGTACCATTAAGTGTGTTGACTTTGTTGAGCAAGCATCACAACCATCTCTCTCTAGAATGTTCTTCGTCTTGCAACACTGAGATTATCCAGGGAACATTCACTCCTCCTCCCCAACCCCTGTCGACCACCGTGTGCTGTTTTCCTCTCTAAGTCTGAGGACTCTAGGTACCTCCTGGAAGTGGAATCGCACAGTGGCTGACATTTCACTCAGCATAAGGCCGTCAAGCCCCATCCACGTAGCAGGTGTCAGAACATCCTTTCCTTGTAAAGGCTTTCTGGGGTTTCAAAGTTTTTGTGTCTTTGAAAACTCACGATGAAACTTAATACCCAATGCAATAGTGTTGGCAGGTGGGGCCAGGAGGGAGATATTTAGGTTATGAGGGCTTCATGAATAGATGACTGCCCCTGTAAAAAGGGCTGTGGGAGGGGTCTCGCTCTCTTCTGCTCTTCCGCCCTGTGAGGACAGTGACGCAGTAGCCAAGGCTCCCTTTTGGAAGCTGAGATGAGGCCCTCACCAGATGCCAAACCTGCTACAGATCTGGGAATTCCCAGCCTCTAGAACTGTGAGAAAAAAATTATATTCCTTATCCATGACTCAGTCTGTGGTGTTGTGTTTAGCTGCTCAAAATGGACCAAGACAGGCTGCACGATACCTCGCTGCACACACACTGTATGTATATGTGCGTGTGACCCCTTTTGTTCATCCGCTCACCTGTTAGTGAACATTCTGGGGGTTTCCGTGTGCTGTCTGTTGTGAATAATGCTACTGTGAAGAGTGGTGCACAGACGTTTGCCTGAGACCCTGCTTTCAATTGTTTTGTGGAAATACTCACCAGTGGAATTGCTGGATTGTGTCATCGTTCCATTCCATGTTTTGGAGGAACTGACATACAGTTTTTCCTAGTCTATTTTGTGCTGCTGTAGCAGAATACCTGAGCCTGGGTGATTGATAAAGAACAGAACATGGATTTGGCGTACAATTCTGGAGGCTGGGAAGCCTGAGACGGAGGGGCCACATCTTGCCGTGTGATAACAGGACAGGGGCAGCACTTGGTGAGAGAGGCCAGGAGGGGCTGCGCCCGCTTCGGTAAGCGAAGAATCTGATCCCGTGGTAACTGCCATTGATCCTCTCCTTTTCGTAATGGCTCTGCCCTCATGACCCAGTGGCCTCATCTCTCAATCCCGCTGCATTGGGGAGTCCATTGCCACACGTAGATTTGGGGGATTGAAACCACGGCTCTGTTTTCCCATAGTGGCTGGACCATTTCATACTTGTTCCTCCAGCGAGGCCCAGGGATTCTCATTTCTCCCCCTCCACGTTTGTTCTTTTCTGTTTCTGTTTTCAGGTAATAGCCCATCTCATAGTTATGAAGTGGAAAGTAACTCTGAATACCTACCACAGCATGAGGGAGGAAGCACTATGATTATCTCCGTTGTAACTGGAGGGCACCAAAAGACGCTGTGTGCCTAACCAACCTGTTCAAGCTGTTGCGCCAGCTCCAGAATCTGACCTGGCACAGTCGGCCTCCAGAGCTGTGCTCAGAAAATGTCCCTCGCTGCCTCTGTCCTGGCCAGACCAGCATTGCCCTCACATTTAGTCCTGCTCTGTTCTGTCTGCTCCATACCTTTCTTGACAGACATGTAGCCCAAATTTGCCTATTGAGTACTTATTAAAATGATGCAAAAAGAAGTATTGATCCTTTTCTGTGCTGGAGACTTTTCTCCTTGATGTTGAGCTGAATCTACAGACTTTCCAGCCATGGTGGGCGGCCATGGGTAAGTCCGTGAGAGACTTTACTTTGAAGAGCTACTCTCTGGGAATAGGGTGGATGAACCATTCTGCATGGGAACTATAGCTCAGTTTAGGGTCATCTGGGCAACCTAGATAATCTCCAATATTTTCTCTTCTTCTTCGAGATGGACTCTCACTCTGTCACCTGGGTTGGAGTGCAGTGGCATGATCATAGCTTTCTGTAGCCTCAAACTCCTGGGCTACGTGATCCTCCTTCCTCAGCCTCCTAAGCAACTGTGAGGACAAATGTGTGAAACCACACCCAGCTAATTTTTAATTTTCTTGTAGAGATGAGGTCTTGCTACACTACCCAGGCTGGTCTTGAACTCCTGGTTCAAGTAATCCTCTCACCTCAGCCTTCTAAATTGCTAGGATTATAGGTGTGAGCTACAGTACCTAGCCTGGATAATCTCAACTCTTACAGTTGAATTAAGGTGATTCTAGACTGCTAATGTCTCAAAGTAAAAAAAATGAAAACCTGGCTCAGCGCCTGTGGCTCAAGTAGCTAGGGCACTAGCCACATACACCGGAGTTGGTGGATTCGAATCCAGCCCGGGCCTGCCAAACAACAGTGACAACTACAACCAAAAAATAGTGGGGGTGTTGTGGCAGGCACCTATAGTCCCAGCTACTTGGGAGGCTGAGGCAAGAGAATTGCTTAAGCCCAAGAGTTTGAGGTTGCTGTGAGCTGTGATGCCATAGCACTCTACCCAGGGTGACAGCTTGAGACTCTGTCTAAAAAAAAAAAAAAAAAAAGAGAAAAAACCCTCTCTGGAGGAAGATAACATTGTCCTAAACATCAAATTATTTCTACAAATAAATTTTCAAATATAATTTATGGTGTACAATTAAAGACAATCAGATACTTTGAGACACAGA
>CAUYON010198939.1:0-13614 GCA_963573935.1 Arctocebus calabarensis
CACTATATAAAGACATTGATACTCTACATTTAATAAGTTTCACCAGTACCCTGCTAAGATGCACCGTAGGTGTGATCCCACTAATTGCCCTTCCTCCACCCATACTCCCCCCTCCCCTCCCCTCCCTTTCCCCTTTCCCTGTATTCCTATGCTATAATTAGGTTTTCTTATTTTTACATCCTCCAGTTGTTTGAAATTCAAACTTGTTTATCCTTTCGTGATAGTTAAACAAACAAACAAAAAGACTTTAAGTAGGGGTGTGTGTTTTGCAGTGTTCTAATTCATCATATTGTGATCACAATTATTATTTTGGGGATTTGTATCACTCCCGGCACTTCACAGCGTCATTATTTATGGCACTTCTCACAACAAACTTGTCAGATGATTAACGACAGCAGGGCTACGTTTTTTATGTGAACTTTCAAAAACTTCCATTTTCAACAGAAATTTGGGAAAGTATTTTATGTGGCAGTATTTCACCCATCAATTTTTTTCTTATAAATTCTGACAGGCAATTAAATTAACTGAAGTTTAGATAAATAAAATGTAAGTTAAAATTACTAAATAATATGAAAATCACATTTTACTGAAATTTTCAGACATTTTCCCCTATTTTAAGATTTTAACATTTTGTAAATAGTTGGAGAGGAAAAATACATTCGTAGTGAAAATGTTTCTTTTAATAATTCTATTTTTTATTTTAACTTCAATGTCTGCTTTCTTAGCCCATATTCTGTATCTTCATTGTCAGAAGTAGTATATTAATGCATTTAAAATTTTTAATCCTTATTTTGGACCAATTTTAATAATTGATACAATTAATTTCTTCAATCTGTTTCCTGATTTTAGGATGATTTTAAATTTAAAGCATAAAATCAAGCCTTTCTGTAGATGAAAAAGGAGAAAGGCTTACATTCTCATCCAATAATCATGCTAATGTTGGAGTTTAATTTCTATATTAATTCATCCAAGAAACCCATAGCCTCAAAAGAGTTATTATCAGATATCAAATATTCAAAGATCCAAAATCAGACAAAGATGATCATTTATTTATTTATTTTGTTTACAAAGTCACTGCAGGACTTTTGTCAAAGACACTATCTTGGAGGAGTATTTATGGTGGTTTATTTGGCAGAAGGTCTGAAAGCCAAGGAAAATAAGGAATAAAATGATAGTTGTATCTTGATATTAAATATCCATCAGAAATTAACAAAATATAGGCCCATATGAAAGTATGATTTGATTACCAAATTCAAATTTACACATCTACTACATAATTCAAGAAACAATGCTGATTCCAGTCAGAAAATATATATATCAGTGAGTAAGGGAGGACCTCCAAATTTTTTGTGAAAACCTATAATGAAGTATGATTCTTTCCAGTTAAAAGACACTCCATTATTTTAGCTATAGCAGGTGGTGCATAAATGACATTAACAAATCAGGCTGCTCCTTGATAAGAAAACTGGTATCATGGTTACTGCAGACCACAAGAGACTTCTGGGACCTGTGGAGGCGCCCCCACCCCAACCTCGGCACACACACACATTCTGGGCTTTTTCATGTTCTACTGAAGTTCCTTTGTAAGACCCAAACAAAATTATCCCGTCTTGCAAAATCCTTATCCCTATGAATATCTAAAATATATTAAATTATGTGCTATATGTTTTCTTTTTGTAAATATTTAATTATTTATATATATAATACTTTGTGAAGTCTTATACTGTACATTATAAAGGGATGTCATTTGTAGTTGATTAAATATAATGTTTATGGTCATTTTGATAAAAAAATTTGGGCATTAGGCCCTTGTTAAGAAATAAAACACCCATTATAGATTTTCTTCTATTGGAAAATATATAATCTGGCATACTTTATTTTTAGTTATAATCTATTCGACACAATAGCCTGGGGACATATGTACTTAAAAACTAGTCAAACAACTTTTTGGAATAAAATGCAAAAAAATAGCTGTCCCTAGAACCAAAATGTGAATTTCTGGCCGAAAAGAAAATATTATAATAATGAGGCAATAATAAAATTAGGAAATTAAATAATTTTTAACCCTGTCTGTGTGATTTTTCTCCCTTGGTAAAAATATAGTTAAAGAAATACGTTCTTGTGAATGCATAGTTTTTAAGTCTCAATCCTTAACAGATGAACCTAATCTATTGTTTCCAATGTCTTAGTCACAATTATAAGAAATTCACAAATGATATTGCTATGAGAAAGATAATTTATAGTTGTGCTACATTAAAATTTGCTCTATCATTAAAAAAAAAGGTAAAGCAGTTCAAAAATACTACTTTCCACCACACCTTTGCATGACTGAGATTTTGAACAACTCAATGGGTGGTTTTACCCACAAGTTATTTATTATTGCTAACACTGTAATATTCTATGATTTCCTTATATTTTTGTTATGTGATGAAGTGTAACTATGTAATTCAACAAAATTCTGACAATCATATTCTGCTAACCTTATAATGTTACTTATTCCTTATAACTTGCTATTTTCAAAATAAAGTGAAAGAAGGCCCTTTATTAATGGTAAGGTTACTGAGAATTTATTATGTCTTTCTAGTGCTTTCTGACCCTATCTTTTAATAGAATTTAATTTGTATTAGGTTGACTCCGGTTTGGTGGAATCATAGAATATTAATATGGAAAATGGCATTAGACACAACACTTTTGTCTTCCATTGAAAAGATATCCAGAGAACTTACCGGGCCTTGACAATGTCACACAACTAGATAACAGCTTTTCCTATAGCACTCTGCTCAATCTCTAAAAACTAAAGGAAGTTATTGAAAATGAGCATTTGGTAGACAAGGATTTAACATCAAAGGCGAGATGCACCCAGGTGTGATGATTATGAGTTATGACGCTAATGGTTTCTTTTATTATCTTCCATCTCGTGATACAGCAGCTTTTGCCACTTGAATTTGGTACTGTCTGGAAGTACACTTACAGATCCTGTTTTTCAAGCTTAATCTTTAAATACTAGCTAGGCATTTCTTGTCGGTTTACTAAATTCATTCATTATGAATTTTCTTTTGGAGAATAATACTTTTAAAGAGAATGTGAAGCTTCCATAATATCAGAGACATCAAAATGGGTGAGAGACCCTGGACTGAGAAGTGAACAATGTTAAAATGTCCTTCTATGGGCAGATCTGGCCAAAGTCTTGAACTTGATGAAGCAGAGTGAAAAAGGTGTGAGACTTTTCAATTCTTCCCAAAGTTTGAAAAGTGCTCATTAGTGGCAATGATGATGAAAGGACCCTTTCCTTCTAAATGCTGAATGAAATGAGCTTACTCTGAATATGAATTGTTGGTGCCACATTTACAACAAATCGGTGGTGTGAACTGAATGGGTTTTCTTTCCTTATTTCATCACTATTAGAGTCATGGAGGCTATGTTCACGGGGGAAGTGTCTTTACAAAGAATGTCAAGATTTCTTAAGCTCCATGCTGACCTCACAAAAGGTACTATCACTCTGTTATTTTTGTAACATACAAATAAAGAAAACCTCCTATCTTTATTTCTGAGTTAATTGAGAACTGTATTACACAAATTTATTGAATTTTTGGTATCCCTGTGGTGACTCATTAGAATAAATGTTTGAGCAAGAACTAGATGGAATATCTAAACATTCATGGAAATATGAATGGTCCTGATAAATCTGGCCATTTATATTTCATAATATATTTCAGGATATCAAGCAGTTGACTGGGTCTGATCTCAGCGGCATTCAATCACTAAACACTTACTGAGCACTTGCTACCTCCAAAACATGCGTAACGGACGTCAAGTATCACCTGATCTCTGTTCCTGCCTCATTTTAATTCCTTTTGAAGTACATCAGTGTCAGGGGGCCGTTCTGATAGCAAATGGTTACATAGCTTTCTGTGGGAGACATGGAGATGGCAAGAAAGTTCATTCTCACCAGCTTGCTAATTTCCTTTCTCAAAGCTGTCTCTGAATCTTTTTGTCCTCTGCCTCCTCATCCTCCTCTTTTTCTGTCTCTTTCTGAATATTTAGACTGATTTTTTTATATCACAGAAAATCATGAGATACATAGTTTAACAAAATCCCAGAATCATCTCTTGCAATTTGAATTCTCTACATTTTTCAAAACCTCTTTTTTTTTAAAGATCCTGGATTCCTTCCTCCTGATATGAACTTGCGTGTAAGACAAACGTGACATCATTGCCACTCCCTATATGGGGGAAATATAGACACATCTGTTCTAAATATCCAGTACTCTTCCAAATATTTGCAACCTTTGGTTATAAGGAAGCCAAAGGGGAAAAAGTGCTTTTTCAAAACTCTATATAAAAAAGCATGAATTGAATCTTCTGAAAACTGAGATTTCAAAAATGAGTAAGATTGAGGATTCTTCACCACCTAAGGAAGACGTTGGCCTCAATTCATGAGATGGGTATGTAGGGTCTGGGCTTGTTCCAGAAACGTCCCTTCAGTATCACTAGACTTAAAAAATTACTTCCTTGTTTTAATTTATATTTAAGTTTTAGGTGGCCTGCTGTTTTTGAGGTGTACAGTTTTTTAAAAATCTAATTACATCTCAGAGAGCTAAATATAGAGGATCTTGGCACTCCCCCCTCCAAAAAGGTCACTACCCAGAAATAACCTATTTAACTCACTCTCTGTAGTCTCCTTAACTCTCAGAAGTATAAAGAAAAAATGTTGTAAGAAAAACGAGAAAATATCATGAACAGTATGTCAATCAGGTTGATAAAATATCTCAGATTGCATGTGAAGCCCCCACACTGTACCGCATGGTTGAACTAATATACACAGCTATGATTCAATAAAAAAAAAAAAGAAAAAAAATTCAGAGAGAAATTATATTCTGAGAAATGTGATATCTGATAGCAATACTGGGGTATTTGTGTCATATATCCTGTCTCCATATGATGCCCCACTTCAACTTTGCACCCACAAACTCACAGATGGGCATATGGGCACATGAATACACACACACTCTGTAGCACTGATAAACGGTTGAGTCTGAGGTCATTGTGGTCAACTGACCTCTACATGTGCACTGTCTTATCCTCCTCTTTCCGTTTCTCCCCTTTATGTCTATGACTCCAGATCTAAATAGAAAACATCACGCATGTATTCAGGATATAGTTCTATTCATTCTCACACTGAGAGTTATATAGTTGAAAGAATTGAAGCAAGAGCCTCTTAATGTCAAGACCATTCTTGTGCCCGATATTGATATGTCCAGTTTTCTTCTAAAATGAGGTTTGGAATGATTAAGAATTAAAGATTCTTAGGCAAAAGATATTAAAAAGAGTTCATGGTTGGTAAATAATTTTGTTGTAGGGCAGGAGATTATTTTCTTTACCCAATTTATTCTTAATAAATGATCTAATAGATATGATAGAATATAATAATTTTATGAGTATCAAGACTTGAAGCATATCAGGAAGAATTTCAAAATTTACATATTGGTCTTATATGGTAGTTGACAATGAAATAGCTTCCAAATTAAATCAGAAATCTAAAAAAAGATGGGCAGGGAATAGGAAAATATAGTTTATGAATGCTGGTAAAGAAGTCAGGTCTTTAAATAAAAGTACAAATTAGACTTCACAGGGCAGCAGTGAAATTTTCCCTTGTCTCAAAGTATCTTTTATTGAAATAATTAAACTGCTATTGCTGTTTTGGGATAAGATGAAGATGGTTTTTCAGGGGCTGATTGCCCTGATAGAAGATTAAGTTAATATGACAACAAACTCACAGTCTCATCCAGTGTCCCAAACTGGAACAAGTCGTTTTAGGATCACTCCAACATTGCAATGTCTAAATGAATCAGCATTTATAACGTGAACCATGAATTTCCAGGGCAAAAGAGGCAATCACAAAATTTAGTAACTGAATCAGACATTGGAAGAACAACTATCAGGTGGAAACTATCACAACACAATTATTGCAAAATCACCAGCTGGACTTAAGAATCTAGGCCAAATGGATAATCATTTAAACACAATCTAAAATGTTAATAGTACGCCTCATTGTTCATTGATTCTCTAGCAGCCAAAGGGCCAAATCAAATGAGAGGAAAATCAGAGACTATGTTTTAAAGATCAATGCAGAAACTTCCTTTGTCTGAATATAAAAAAAATAATAATAAAAAATAATAATACTCTTGTACTGAATATAAGCTGAGTAAATACGTGACAGTTAAAGCATCTTTTCCATTCTGGTTGGAAAATTGTTACCTTTGTTTCTGGCTAAATTACAGTCCTCACTTATATTTATGTTGAAAGAATTGAAGCAAAAGCCTCTTAATGTCAAGACCATTCTTGTGCCTGATATTGATATATCCAGTTTTCTTCTAAAATGAGGTTTGGAATGATTAAGAATTAAAGATTCTTAGGCAAAAGACATTAAAAAGTTAATATTCTTCTTTTATATCATGATGCTAAACCAAAGATGATTTCTTAACAGAGATAAATATTATTTTCACTAAGGGAATTAAAACTGCAAAGCAAAAACATACAAAACTATCAATATTGCCAAAATAAAAAAGGTACACAAGCAGAGAAATCATTCATTTTTACATTTTTACAAAGCTCCCTAGAATTCCTCTTTACAAGCTGCTAGATAAAGCCATGATTAATTTGAACCACTCTTCATAATATTTACTCTATCTCCTAAATTGCATCTTGCCTAGAACAAAGACATGATATATCTTGCAATATTGTATTAGAAAAAGAAATAAAGAAACTTCAGTTTCTGGAACCCATGTAACTTATATCTAAAAAATAAAATATTTGATATATGTCTGTTCTTTCTGATTAACATTTTCCAAAGAAATGATCCATACCTTGTATCCACAACTTGAACTTAAGTAATGTTGGATAGGAGAATTCTAGAGATGAATATAGGAGTTTACTTCAATTTTACACGTTTGACATATAATGTTTAGTCATTTAATTATCTTATGTGGAGTATTTTTCTAAAGTATAGCAATATAAAAGTAGGAAGAAACTCATACTAAGCCTGTTACATCATACTTTACAAACCGCATTACTTCAACAATTAATTGCCAAGTGTTTTAAAGGGTGTTTCCATGTGAGTTGAACATATTAAGTGGTAGTTTTTGAATTTAACCTGTCAAATGCTCACTGGGCTGTCTGAATGACCTGTTAGGGTATCATTGAACTTTAGCAATAAAAGATCTCATTGATCTTTTATTCACCAAGTACCAGCTAGGTTATATGACAGTGGTTCTCAACCTGTGGGTCATGACCCCTTTGGGGGTCAAATGACCCTTTCAGAGACATCACCTAAATGCATCCTGCATATCAGATATTTACTTTATGATTCATAATGCAGCAAAATTACAGTTATGAAGTAGCAATGAAAATAATGTTATGGTTGGGGGTTACCACAACACAAGGAACTGTATTAAAGGGTCACAGCATGAGGAAGGTTGAGAACCACTACTATAAGATAACCTGGAAAGAGAGGTGAATAACAAATTGGTCCATGACATTAGTTTGGCAGTTCAGACAAAAAGAAGAACAAATACTCATGATAAGACAAATGCATGCAAACTGGAAAAGGAAAGAAATCAAAGATAGCATCTTCATTTCTGAATTATGATGCTATCCTTAACAGCCCCCTTCATATTAATCTAGGACTTCAAAGAAAACATATAGACAGAAGATGTGGTAAACAAGTGAAAAGCCAGATTGTTTCCACATGACGCTTTGACCTTAAACTTCTACTTAAACCCTAGCATGACTGGACTGTACAGAAACTTTCCTTTCTGAGAATATTAACCAGCTCGAGCCTGAGAATCAATGCAGACAGCATGTTTCCTATGGCCTACTTGTTTCAAATATAACCTGGACTTTGAGCCTTCTTATTTCACTACCTGTCACTATTGTTGCTAAGACCAGTTCCTCTCCAAAATATCCCCTGTCAAGAAATACTCACAATTCACAAAGAAAATTCAACTGGAAGAAGAGTAGTACCAACAAGTGTTTGCCCCATGTCTTACACAGAGCTTGACAGTCTTTGGCTTTTACCCTAGAGAGTAGGAGTCTAAGTAGGACCAGTCCCAGACTGTTCGTGTCTTAGCATGGAAAGAAGAATCTCAGTAAACAAACAGATGAGAAAAATGCTGAATTTTCCCAGACCTGTCCATTGATCTAGGCTTCTAAGAAAAACACAAGTTTCCTAAAAGACCAGATATACATGAAACATAGATCATAGTACTTGTAAATGTTACTTAAGGGAAATTCTCCTATTTTGTGGTATAAAGCAGAGGACTGAGTGAAAGGGAGAGACAAGAGCTTCTCTATAGAATAGCAGGTTATAATAGAGATAAACACAAAATGCTGTGATGGTTTGACTGGGAAGGGAGGGTTGAAGTGATTGTCCTGGAGAAGTTAATAAAGACTTCAATTAAGGCTTGGCGCCTGTGGCTCAACGGGCTAAGGCGCCAGCCACGTACACCTGAGCTGGTGGGTTCGAATCCAGACCGGGCCCACCAAACAACAACGGCTGCAACCAAAAAAAAAAAAAAAAAAAAAAATGGCCGGGCATCGTGGCGGATGCCTGTAGCCCCAGCTACTTGGGAGGCCGAGGCAGGAGACTTGCTTGAGCCAGGAATTGGAGGTTGCTGTGCGCTCTGATGCCATGGCACTCTGTCCAGGGCAACAGCTTGAGGCTCTGTCTCAAAAAAAAAAAAAAAGACTTCAATTAAGAGGAAAAACTTCAGAATAGCCATACACAAGGCTGACATTGATCGACTTGAGTATCTGAACAAAGAAATGTGCTACCAATGAATATCCCTGTGAATCTCTTTAGTTTTATAATTTTATACTAGTATATATTAATTATTATATTATTTTCAGATACATACATTTGGAAATTAAAGTTTTTATTATATACAATAATAAAGCCTATAGAAGCTTTCTCTGGATTATATTGATTTGTTGTGCTGTCTTTTCCTTAAATTTCCATCAATCTGCATTTTTGTTATGAGATCCCTTAAGAACAGTAGTGAATACTTATGTACCGAGACTCAAAAGTATTCAAAATTGCTTTGTCATCATTGTGAATAGATGTGAGATCATTAGATGTACTAGACTGAGAATCGGAAAACCTCAGTTCTAACTTCTGTTCTCATAGTTTTGGAGATAGGAACATTGCATCATTCTTCTATCAAGCTCACTTTTCTGATGTAATTTCTCAATGTATTCTGATGTGATGATCAAGTTGACATGATCATCAAATAAAGACAGCCATTAAACTAACATTTGAAGATAGAAAACCCAGGCGTAGCTCAGTCAGCAGGGTGCCTGCCATATACAGCTAGAGTGGAGGATTTGAATCCAGCCTGGGCGAGGTAAGCAACAATGACAACTGCAACTAAAAAATAGCTGGGCGTTACGGCAGGCACCTGTAGTTCCAACTACTTGGGAGGCTGAGGTAAGAGAATAGCTTAAGCCCAAGAGTTTGAGTTTGCTGTGAGCTGTGACACCATGACTCTCAACCCAGGGCGACAGCTAAAGACTCTGTCTCAAAAAAAAAAAAAAAAAAAAAGAGAGAGAAAGAAGGAAAGAAACAAACAAACAAAAAAGAAAAGAAAATAGAAAACTTGAATATAAAAAAAATTACATTGAAAATTTCCAAATGGAAAAGTGTATTCTAGAGCACTTTTACACCTAAGAAGTGTTTCAAGAAATAGTTGTTACAATACTATAGCTGAGATGGAATTTTAAAGTTAGATGTTTTAAGCATGCATATGCCAAATACTTTTAATAAAAAAATTAAGAACCCAGTGAAAAAGTTACTAGTGACATCTAAGGTCATTTGCTAGAAACTGTGTATAATACACCATCCCTCTGGGTGTCCTGTATTTAATTAGCTTTTCAACTGTCTAAAGCTATTAAAAACTCAGATGATTTTTTTCATGTTTATAAATTTACCTCATTCTCTATCTCCTTTTTTTTTTTGTAGAGACAGAGTCTCACTCTATCGCCCTCGGTATGGAGTGCCGTGACAGCTCGCAGCAGCCTCCAGCTCTTGGATTTAGGCAGTTCTCTTGCCTCAGCCTCCCAAGTAGCTGGGACTACAGGTGCTCGCCACACGCCCGGCTATTTTTTGATGCAGTTCGCCGGAGCCGGGTTTGAACCCGCAGGCCTGATGGTATATATATGGGGCCGGCGCCCTACTCGCTGAGCCACAGGCGCCGCCCAAGTAAAGAGTATTCCCTTGCTATAACTGCTTAGGACGCGGGGTGGGGTGTGGGAGCTGGGATCCAGAGTGAGTTCCCTTTCTGCGGTAATGTTGGGCACTCCAGGCAGCTTCCTAGATTCGTCTCAGGGCCTGTGAGTGTCCCGGGCTCTCCTGTGGCTGGGATTGCCAAAGTGCCTGGTGGGAATGCAGGCTGCTTGGGGTGTCTCACTTGCTTCCCCTCCCCGCCCACTGGGGAACCTCTTTAGGCTCTCAACATATTCTGCCCCACTTCTCTCTCCTTCCTTGCTTTGTGTGTTTCCCGTCACTTGCTGTTGAATTTTAGCCTTCTCCCTCAGATGATTTATTTGAAACGTGATTATCTGCTTACTATTTTGGTTCTTTGTGAAGAAGACAAATACTAGATGCCTCCCTGTCTTTTTATTTTTTTTAGTTTCATTTTTCACTTTTAAAATTAGTATTTCAAAGTATTAAGAGGATGCAACATTTTTAGTTCTGTGGATTGAGTTCATAATGCTTGATCAGTATTAGAAGTATGCCCATCACCCACTGTATCAGATGGGTTTATGCATATCCCCTCTTCCCTCGCCCCACTCCCCGTGCTTAGTTTCAACAGAGCAAATAGACAATCTACAGAATGGGAGAAAATATTTGCAAGCTATATACCCAACAAAGGGTTAATAACCAAAATCTACAAAAAACTCAAGCAAATCAGCAAGAAAAAAATCAAATAACCTTTTTAAAGAGTGGGCAAAAAACTCGAAGGGAAGCTTTTAAAAAGAAGATAGAAATACAAACAATAAACATATAAGATGCTCAATGCCATGAATCAGCAGGGGAATGCAATTTAAAATTACTGTTCTTTATATGTTTTCCATAATCAGATATATAACTTGAAAACACTTTTTACCATTGCAAGGGATGTATTTTCATTTTCTTCATGGTATTTTTTAAAGTACGTAGTTACTTTAATTTTTTTTTTTTTTTTTTTTTTTGCAGTTTTTGGCTGGGGCCGGGTTTGAACCCACCACCTCTGGTATATGGGGCCAGCACTCTACTCCTTGTGCTACAGGCGCCACCCAAAAGTGTTAAATTTTTATTCAGTTCAAATTTTGCCAACATCTAGGTTACGAAGACTGATTCCTATGTCACCTTCCAGGGGTTCATATTTCTAGCTATTAATTACATTTAGAACTCTCAAACATTTTGAGTTCATTTTTGTGTATAGTGTGAGATAAGGGTCCACCTTCATTCTTTTGCAAGTGTCCAGACAGTGTCTTGGTATCTTTGGTTTCTTCTTCCCTATTCTGTGGTCTGGAATATTTCATTAGGAAAATGCTAAAGCGAGTATAGAGCTTAACTCTTGTGTTTGCCTTCTCTTAAGAATAACAGTCTTTTGATAACATTGTTCTTGGACCAGTGGAGAAGAAGAGATGCCCTATATCCTTTGTCTAGGTTTGTAATTATTCGTTGTGGGTAAAAAAAGGTTTAAACAAAATACTTGGTCATCACCTCTCATACCACTTTTTTTTTTTTTTCTCATCTCTCATACCACTTTTAAATGAGAGAACCTGTAATACACTAAAGGGATGGAAGTTCGTTTTCCATAGTTTGGCAAGGCAGAAAAGGTAGGTTACATAGGTAATAGTAAGTTAGTTTTATGAAAAGCTAAACAATTCATTTTCTCATCAATTTTTAATTTGTGATAATGGAAATAAGAAGGGCTATATGTCAAACAAAATGGATGAGTTTTCACTATCAGAAGAGGACTCACAAAATTGAGGTGATGTTATCATCTCAGGGACTATTGATTAGATGATCCCTGATGAGAATGGTGGCCAGAGTTAAAGCTGTCCCTTAAATACAGGAGTATATAAGACAAAGCCATTACATGGTTCACTTAGGTGAATGAGTATACAAGAAAATACACTTTTAAAAATAGGGAATAATATAAACTGATGAATACTAGGAAATCATATTCTTGGACAACCTTAGAGAAGAAATGACTAGGTAATTAGCTTTACAACTGATTTTTTATTTTATTCATTTATTTTAGGTTCTATCTCTTTGTCTCCAGTACAAATTATTTAATCTGAGAACTGTAATGGTGATAATTGCAAGAATGTGTTTAAGACTATTGGGATAATATTTATAGAAAAGGAAAATGGAAACCCTAAATGAAAATATCATCTAATAGGGGGTCATTTTGTAAGTGCATTCTACTGAAGGAGAAATATTCACACCGAGAGTAAGTTAGGAAGAGTTGCAGGAATGACAAACCAGTGTCGTTCTCTTTCTCCTCCCTTAAGATGGTTCTATTTTATTGAGCTACTTCAGTAAATTGGACCCCAAGTGATCATGGATATGTATGTAAACTTGTACATTTTAGTTTCCAAGTAAGTTTACTGTGCAGTTGTAGCACCTACATGTAGGGTGTTTGCTAGAATTACATGAAATCCACATAAGGTTCTTGACATATAGTAAGAACTCAATAAATATTAAGTCCACCTAACAAAATATATGTCTGGGCCATTGGACAAAAACGAAATGATTCAATGATGGGACTGTGATAACTGTTAGAATGGTAAATCAGAAGACTTAGATTTCATTCATTGGTGTGCATGTTCTTCTGTAGTTTTATGAATGAAAACATTATTTAATAAAAAGAAATATCAAAATAATGTTGTAACTGAGGCCACCCATAAAAAATTTGGACCCCCACTTTGGGTACAAACCAGAGGTGATTTTATTTACTCCTGTGCAGGGAGTAAAAAGGCAGATGGCCCAAATCAGATGATCATTTATTACATTTGTATAGATGGACCGCTGCCCCAAAGGGCAAATGGCCAAATCAAGTGGTTACATCTGCACAGACGGACTGCTGCCCCCAAAAGGCAAACAGTTAAATCATGTGGTTGCATCTGCACAGACGGATCGCTTCCCCCAAAATGCAAACAGCCCATAAGAGAAAGGCAGGCCACCTTTTATACCCTTTTTGTGCTGATGTGGCAAAGCAAGCATGTACAAAAGCAAAAAGGTGGGTTACAAGGTGGAGTCACAGTCAGGTAGTTGGCTCAGCGGGTAGCTGTGTGGCAGCTGGGGGGGGGGGTAACTCAGTAACCATGAGGACAACTTGGAAAGCCCAGTACCTGGGAAACTCAGTTTCCTGGGGATCTCTGCTTGAGTGAGTTTTTACCATTGTTTAGTTGGGTAGGGAGGTTGAGGTAAGTTTCTCATCATTGTGTTTAGACATTGCTAGGGAGTCAGGGAACTCAGAGAACTTCCTTGTCAGAAACCTGTTCTCAGAATTAAACCAAAAAGGGGGGTTTGAGACAGATGGGGACTCAGGCTGAAACAGTTAGG
>CAUYON010198942.1:0-12859 GCA_963573935.1 Arctocebus calabarensis
ATATTAGGGCTGAGTACATTGGATACTTTTTCTTCCATTCTTGAGATACTTTGCTAAGAAGAATATGTTCCAGCTCCATCCATGTAAACACAAAAGAGTGTATAATGTTTTTGATGTGTTTTGGTTGAATTCTGTTTGCTAGGATTATTGAATATTTTTGCCTATATTCATTAATGATACTGGTCTGTAGTTTTCTTTCTTTGTTATGTCCTTTCCTGGTTTGGGGAGCAAGGTGATATTTGCTTCATAGAATGTGTTAGGGAATATTCCTACCTTTTCTATGTTTTCAGAAAAGTTATATAATGTAGGTTCTAGTTCCTCTTTGAAGGTTTGGTAGAATTCTGATGGGAAGCCATCTGGTCTGGTATTTTGGGGGTGGTGGTGGTGGTGGTGGTGGAGATTTTGTATAGTTGATACTATTTCAGTGCTTGATACAGATCTATTCAAAATTTCTAATGCTTTCTGGTTGAGTTTAGTATGGTTGCATGCTTCCGGGTATTGGTCCATTTCCTCCAGATTTTTGTATTTCTGATAATAAAAGTTTTTTTGTAGTAATTAATCATTGAGAATTTTTTTTTTTGAGACAGAGCCTCAAGCTGTCACCCTGAATAGAGTGCGGTGGCATCACAGCGCACAGCAACCTCCAGTTACTGGGCTCAAGCGATTCTCCTGCCTCTGCCTCCCAAGTAGCTGGCAATACAGGTGCCTGCCACAATGCCCGGCTATTTTTTGGTTGCAGCTGTCATTGTTGTTTGGTGGGCCCAGGCTAGATTCGAACCCGCCAGCTCAGGTGTATGTGGCTGCTGCCTTAGCTACTTGAACCACAGGCGCTGAGCCTATCATTGAAGATTTTTTGAATTTCTGTGATATCTGTTGTTATTTATCCCTTACCATTTCTGATTGACTTGACTTGACAAAGATTTGACTTTTCTGATTAGGCTAGTCAAAGGTTTATGAATTTTATTAATCTTTTATCAACTTTTTGTTTCATCAGTCTTCTCAATTTTTTTTTTTTTCCAATTTCATTTAATTCTGCTATAGTTTTGGTTATTTCTTTTTTTATGCTGGGTTTAGGGTTGTATTATTTTTCCTTTTCCGATTGCTCGAGATGACCCATTAGGTTGTCTTTCTCTCTTTCTGTTTTCTTGAGAAAGGCTTCTTATGCTATTAATTTCCCTCTTAGGACTGCCTTTGCAATATCCCACAGGTTTAGATAGTTTTGTGTCTTCATTATCATTTTGTTCCAAAAAATTGATTATTTCCTTCCTGATCTGACCTTTGACCCAGCTATCATTCAGTGTAATGTTTAGTTTCCGTGACTTTGAGTATGAAGATTTCGGTTGCTGTTGAGTTCAACTTTTATTCCTTGATATTCTGAGAAGATGCAAGGAATAATTTCTCTTCTTTTAAATTTGTTGAGATTAGACTTGTGTCCTACAATATGATTGATTTTGGAGGATGATCTGTGGGCTGATGAGAAGAAAGTATATTTAGTTTTACTAGGATGAAATGTTCTGTAGATGTGTGTTAAGTCCATTTTTTTCTAGGGTCAAGTTCAAGTTTTTTGTTTTTTTGAGACAGAGTCTCACTCAGTCACCCTGAGGTTGAGTCCCATGGCACTCAAGTGATTGGGCTCAAGTGATTCTCTTGCCTCAGCCTTCCGAGTAGCTGACTACCACCACAACACCTGGCTGTTTTTAGAGATGAGGTCTCGCTTTTGCTCAAGCTGGTCTTGAACTCCTGAGCTCAAATAATCCACCTGCCTTGACCTCCCAGAGTGCTGGAATTATAGGCATGACCCACTGCTACTGGCTTTAGGGTCAAGTTTAAAACTATTTCTTTGTTTAGTTTCTATTTGGAGGATCTATCCTGAACTGAGAAAGGAGTGTTAAAATCTCTATTATAGTGCAGGAAGACATCAAATTATTCATATCTGTTAGGGTTTGCTTTATAAATTAAGGAGCATTACAGTAGGGCGCATAAAGGTTACACTCATGTTGAGTGTTTCCCTTGACAAATGTGTAGTTTCCATCTTTGTCTTTCCTTGTCTTTATTGATTTAATCCTATTGTATCTGAAAATAAGATTGCAACCCCTGATTTTTCTGATTTCCATTTGCCTATATTATACATGTCCATCTCTTTATTCTGAGTCTTTTTTTATCCTTTGAGGTTAGATGATTCTCTTGTAGGCAATAGATACCTGGCCTGAGTTTTGTACCAGTCATCCAACCTGCCTCTTTAGAGGACAATTTATGACATTCACATTAACTGAGAGAATACGTATGGTAGCATTTGGCCATCATGTTTCTCAAAGGTCCAGTGCATATTTTAATCCTTTCACCATTGTGAAAATTAGGGTTTGTTCAATAAATTCTGGGTGAGTTTACTTTGATAGGCCATTGTGCTAGTCATTATGGAAAATTAGTCTGAAGATTTCCTGGAGAGCTGGTTTAGTTATGGCAAATTTCCTCAACATGTGAATATTAGTAAAGTCTTTGATTTCTCCATCTCAAATCAAACACAGTTTAGCTGCATACAGGATCTTGTTTTGTTCTAATTTGTTCTAGATTGAAGATCAATGACCATCTTCTTCTGGAGTTTCAACCGAAAGATCTGCAGTCATCCTAATATTTCCCCCTTTGTAGGTAATGCTTTTCTTACATCTGGTTGCTTGCAGGATTTTATCCTTCATTAATATTAACATTGGTAAAGTTAATTACAGTGTGTCTTGGAGATGCTTTATTTGGATTGAGTCTTGCTAGGGTTCTCAAACTATCTACTATCTGAATTTCTGTATCTCTTGCAATGCTTGGGAAATTCTCCTCCATAATATCTTGGAATAGAGCATCTGTGCCTTTGGAACCATGTTCTTCTCCTTCAGGAATCCCTATAAGTTGGATGTTTGATTTTTTGCTGTTGTTGTTTTTGGTTTTTTGAGACAGAGTCTCAAGCTGTTGCCCTAGGTAGAGTGCCATGATGTCACAGCTCACAGCAACCTCAAACTCTTGGGCTTAAGAGATTCTCTTGCCTCAGCCTCCTGAGTAACTGGGACTACAGGCACTGCCATAATGCCCGGCTATTTTTAGATACAAGGTCTTGCTGTGGCTCAAGCTGGTCTTGAACTTGTGAGCTCCGGCAATCCATCCATCTTGGACTCCCAGGTTGTAGGATTACAGGCGTGAGCCACTGTGCCCAGCTGTATATTTTATCTTTTGGAATGATCTCACAACTCTCTCAGGAAATGATTGTTCTTGTTTTCTACTTTTCTGCCTCTTTGATGCTTGGAATTGTTCAAAAGCCTTGTCTTCATTTCTGAGATCTTTTCTTTTGCCTGCTCAAATCTATTACTGAGGGATTCTACTGCACTTTCAAACTCTTTGGAACTTTTTAACTTCTTTGAGCTCTGCTATATTTTTTCTCATCATGTCCATATCCTTGGTCACCTTCTCTTAGAAGTCACTAATTTCTTTAGACAACTTTTGAAGTACTCTCTGGATTTCTATTTCCATCTTTTCCTCCATTCTATTCATCTTATTTGCCATCCATAATCTGAATTTTCTTTCTTTCTTTCTTTCTTTTTTTTTTGAATTTTATTTCTGATAATCCATTTGTCTATGAATGGCGTTTTTTGTTGTATCTCCTTTGTCATTCCTTTAGAGGGTTGATCTACTCTGGTTATTTATGTTGCCACAGTTCTTCCACTGATTCTGCCCCATGAATATTTTCTGCAGTTTGGCAATTAAAACTTTTAGAGTGAAATTAGGTTGGGGGCCCCAGGAAGTGGAGCTAATCAGCTCTTTACCAATGAGCTGGGGCTTGTGATTATGGCTTTTCCTTTTTTTTTTAATTGAGACAGAGTCTCACTATGTCACCCTGGGTAGAGTGCTGTGGCATCACAGTTCACCACAACCTCATGGGCTTAAGTGATTCTCTTGCCTCTATTTCCCAAGTATCTGGGACTATACCACAAAGCCACAAAGCCCACCAGCCACAAAGCCCCGCTATTGTTTTTTTGGTTGTAGTTGTCATCGTTGTTTGGTAGGCCCAGGCTGGGTTCAAATCCACCAGCTTCTGTATATGTGGCTGGTGCCCTAGATGCTGAGCTATAGGCACTGAGCCTGTGGCTTTTCCCTTAAAACTTTACAAAGGTCCCTTTCAAAGCTGCAGCCAGAGACTCTGAGGTCCTGGTTGGTGACATAGCGCAAACTGGTTCTGTCTTGAAGTTAGCCAGCGTATACCGAAGTCCTTACGAGTGGTGATATTAGGCAGAAATCTCATCTTGGGAGAGATATAAGGAATTGTGGTGCCCTGCCCCCCACCAGTGACAGCTAGAGGAGGAGAATCAGTCCTTCCCCACTATAAAACAATCACCATTCAACCTTAGAGGGTCCCCAAATGGACAGCCCAGGTCAATAGTTCTAATCATATTATCTCGGGCAGTACAATTACTTCTCAACAAGGAGAGTTCATAGGGTTTCCAGCAGCCTGATAGTAGAAATCCACAGGCAGGTCCATTTGCAAACTTGAGGAGATGGAACCTGGTCACCTTCAGTGAGCCACTGAGTCAGAAAAGATTGTCCACCCACCAAAGTCAGGATAGGGTGGTCAGCACATCCACCCACCATGCACCGTTGCAATATGTCCCTTTTCCCACGCCCCCCTGCTTCCACTGGAGTCACTGTTTCCGAGCTGCTGTCCAGTGGCCTACACAATGCCCGGGCCTCCCAGGGAATTGTGAAACACACTTTGCTCTGCAGGAAGTACACCTTCACACTGTCAGGGGAGGGGGAAAGGGTAGACTGGGAGTTTAGAATTGTGGGGAAAATATTTATTCAATTTTATGCCAGGTAGGATGGTGCATGGTCTCACAGTGAGACTGGAGAAAGAGGCTCTGTCCCGTGGGGTAAAATGAGAAGTCTTTAGTTAGCTTGCAGAGTCCCCAGTGAGCCCCTCACTTGGAGGAGGGATATCTCACCCACTTGGCGTTGGGCTTTGTACCTGAAATTTGTTTTCTTGGAGTCAGAGCTTGTCTCAGCAGAGATGATGTGCACTTGTCTATCTTCCTTCTAACCTTTGGCTTCACTGAGTCCACTTCTGTCCAGTAATTCTCCCTGTGGACTGGAGCCTCTATCAAAAGCTGCCTCTAGTTGGCCATCTTCCTTCCTCTTTTTCTTCTTCTTCCTTTTTCTTTTTTTTTTTTTTTGTAGAGACAGAGTCTCACTTTATTGCCCTCCGTAGAGTGCCCTGGCATCACACAGCTCACAGCAACCTCCAACTCCTGGGCTTAGGTGATTCTCTTGCCTCAGCCTCCCGAGTAGCTGGGATTACAGGCGCCTGCCACAACACCCGGCTATTTTTCTGTTTTGCAGTTTGGCCAAGGCCGGGTTTGGAACCCGCCACTTTGAGTATATGGGGCCGGCGCCCTACTCGATGAGTCACAGGCACCACCCCTTCCTTCCTCTTCTATAATTACTTTTGTTATTTTATTTTATTTACTAATTTCTGAAATAGATTTTCTCTTCCTTGCCCTTGATAGAGTGATGTCATATCATCGCTCACAGCAATCTCAGTTTCTTGGGCTCAAGCAGTCCTTTTGTTGTTGTTTTTCTGACAGAGTCTCACTTCGTTGCCCTTGGTAGGGTGCCATGGCGTCACAGCTCTCAGCAACCTCTGCCTCTTGAGCTTAAGCAATTCTCTGGCCTCAGCCTCCTGAGCTGCTGAGACCACAGGCACCTGCCACAATGCCCAGCTGTTTTTTGTTGCAGTTTGTCCAGGGCCAGGCTCAAACCGGCCACCACTGGTACATGGGGCTGGCACCCTACTCACTGAGCCACAGGTGCTACCCTCAAGCATTCCTCTTCCTCAATCTCCTGAGTATGTAGAACTACAAGGACCCACCACAACTCCTGGGTATTTTTAAACGTAGGGTGTCACTCTTGCTTAGGCTGGTCTTGAACATTTGAGCTCACGCTATTCACCTAAGCTTCCTAGAGTGCTATGATTTGAAGTGTGAGCCACTACACCCAGCCTTACTTTCATTAGTAGCTTCGATTTTTTCATTGCAGTTGTCATTGTTGAGGTGGTGTGGGCCAGTTTTGAACCCACTAGCCTTGGTGCATGTGGCCAGTGCCATAACCTGTGCTACAGGCATCAAGCCTTCTAGTTTTTTTAAAATTGATCTTCTTTATATATGTGTACTAAATTTTTTTATTGACATCAGCAATTCCATTTTTTTTTTTTGAGACAGAGCTGTCACCCTGGATAGAGTGCTATGGCATCACAGCTCACAGCAACCTCCAATTCCTGGGCTCAAGCAAGTCTCCTGCCTCCGCCTCCCAAGTAACTGGGACCACAGGTGCCCGCCACAACATCCAGCCCTTTTTTTTTTTTCGTTGCAGCCATCATTGTTGTTTTGGCAGCCCGAGCTGGATTCGAACCCGCCAGCTCAGATGTACATGGCTGGAGCCTTTAGGCCATTGAGCCACAGGCGCCGAGCCAGCAATTCCATCTTGTTGTACTGTACATGGAGATCCATTACCAGAGGTTTAGTGCTAATTTTTTCTTTTTGTCTTTGAATGCTCAAGCATGATTAAAAATGTTCTGTGCACCATCATTCTAATAATTTAGAATTTTATGTAGGTGTACTTAGTTATTTTTCACAGAGTTATTTACTTTTGCATAATTTAGGATTTTGTCAAGCATCATTTCATTGTCAATAAAAGGGGCTTCCTTTGACATTTTTGTGAGGCAGCTTTAAGTGTCTATTTGTCTTGATAAATATTTATTTTTTATTCGTTTAGAAAGGCAATTTTGGTGGTTTGAAGTTTTTCTTCTTTTAGCACTTTGACTATATTACCAACTCTTCATGTGGAAGGTTTGTGTTGATTAATCCCATAGGACCTTGCTTAGAGATGACACATCGATTTTCTCTTGCTGCTTTCAAGATTCTCTTTTTGCGTGTGACTTTCAAGTCCTTGATCTTCATCTGTCTTGTTATGGGACTCTTTGTGTTTCTCCTAGTTGAACGTTGGTGAGTTGCATGATATTTTATATCTTTTTTCTTAGATTTAAGACTGCTTAGTCATTTTCATTGTGTTCTTTTTTTTTTTTTTTTTTTTTGAGACAGAGCCTCAAGCTGTCACCCTGGGTAGAGTACTGTGGCATCACAGCTCACAGTAATCTTCAACTGCTGGGTATAAGTGATTCTCCTGCCTCCACCTCCCAAATAGCTGGGACCACAGGCACCAACCACAATGCCCGGCTATTTTTTGGTTGCAGCTGTCATTGTTGTTTGGCGGGCCTGGGCTGGATGTGAACCCTCCAGCTCAGGTGTATGTGGCCGGCACCTTAGCCTCTTGAGCCACAGGCGCCAAGCCAAAATCTCTATTTTTACTGGTTGATTCCAGATTATTTGTTTCTCTGCATTCTGTCACCTTAATATTTTGTACATATTATAGCCGTTCACTGATTTTTGAGGATTAGAAAAGCCACCTTTCACAAACGTTGTGATATCGTTGTATGCAACACTCCGAAATACATTGTTCTAACAAAGCGAGGACCATTATATTGTGACAGTGCTTTGTCTGTGGAATTGTGTGGTTATTTTTTAGTTTAAGCATTTTTCCACATTTCCTCTTAAGACCTTGTCTTCACTTGCTAGACCTGAATCTGTCTGTCTCTGCTGCTGTAACAATAGTTTACCTTTGGATTCAGCACCCTCGGTCTGTCTTATAAACTATAGCACCATCCCTTTCGTCACTCTCAACTCATGGGAGACAGCAAACTTTCTTTGGAAAAGCCCTTGAAAACAAGAAGGATTAATACTGGTGTCACTCTTGTACTTTTGAGGACAAAGCTGGGGTTTGGAAGTTTTATTTCCATTGCACAGTGCTGTATTAAGAAGGGGTAAAGGGGCAGCGCCTGTGGCTCAGTGAGTAGGGCGCAGGCCCCATATACCGAGGGTGGTAGGTTCAAACCTGGCCCCGGCCAAACTGCAGCAAAAAATAGCCGGGTATTGTGGCGGGTGCCTGTAGTCCCAGCTACTCAGGAGGCTGAGGCAAGAGAATTGCCTAAGCCCAAGAGCTGGAGGTTACTGTGAACTGTGATGCTACTCTACCAAGGGCAACAAAATGAGACTCTGTCTCTTAAAAAAAAAAGGATGGCAACTGTGGCTCATCGAGTAGGGCTCCAGCCCCATATACCGGAGTTGGTGGGTTCAAACCCGACCTTGGCCAAACTGCAAAACAGAAAAATAGCTGGGCGTTGTGGTGAGTGCCTTTAGTCCCAGCTACTTGGGAGGCTGAGGCAAGAGGATTGCCTAAGCCCAGGAGTTGGAGGTTGCTGTGAGCAGTGTGACACCACGGCACTCTAACCAGGGCGATAAAGTGAGACTCTGTCTCTACAAAAAAAAAATGGGATAAAGTCTGTGGTGGATGATATAACAAACTTCTTTCCATTCTTTTTTGGCTCTTTTAATTTTTTTTATTTATGTTTTTATTATATATGTATATAGGTATGTATATGGGCACGCAAATTTATTTATTTATTTATTTATTTATTTGAGACTGAGTTTCTGTCACCCTGTGTAGAGTGCTTTGTTGCCATAGCTCACAGCATTCTCAATCTTCTAGGCTCAAGAGTTCTCCTTGCCTTAGTCTTATGAATTGCTGAGACTACAGCCATGTACCACAGATCCTGACTAACTTTTCTTTTTTCTTTTTGAGACAGAGCCTCAAGCTGTTGCCCTAGGTAGAGTGCTGTGGCATCACAGCTCACAGCAACCTCCAACTCTTGGGCTCAAGAATGTCTCCTGCCTTCGCCTCCCAAGTAGCTTGAGACTATAGGCGCCCGCCACAATGCCTGGCTATTTTTTGGTTGCCATCATTGTTGTTTGGCAGGCTGGGGCTGGATTCGAACCCACCAGCTCAGGTGTATGTGGATGGCGCCTTAGCTGCTTGAGCCACAGCTGCAGAGCCCTAACATTTCTAACTGTGGTATAGATCGGGTGTCACTCTTCCTCAAGTTGACCTCGAACATCTATACTCAAGTGATCCATTTGCCTCAGTCTCTCTGAGTTCTAGGATTATAATCATGAGCTAGTGTACCCAGAAATCTAACTTTTCTGCTCACCTGCTGTACTGCAAATTTATACCTGGTTTTCAGAATTCTCAAAAATCTAGAATATACAAGCAACTATCATTTATATTTAAGGTAATTACTGCCTGTGTATTGTATTATGCCATCTTCCTAATGTTCTTGGCATGATTTTGCAGATAAAATGTATAATGTTGTATATTTACTCGATTCTGATAAAAAGTCAGTAGCTAAAATTGCTATTGTTTAAATTTATTTCAGTTATATCTAAGCATTCTGATGAAGACCATTTGCAAGATCTGCCTACAAATATTTTATTCCCAAAAATAATATTGAGAAGATATCAAAGCTGTGGCACTGAGAATTTAAACTTAACAAAAGATTGGAAAAGTGTGTCTGAGTGTAAGCAGCAGAAAGTATGTGACAATGGACTTGACCAATGTTTAACAGCTACCCATGGCAAAATGTTCCAATGTAGTCAGTGTTTGAAAGTCTTTAGACAATTGTCAAATCTAAATAGACATAAGATGATGCATACCGTAGAGAAAACCTTTAAATGTAAAACATGTGGGAAAACCTCTAATCTATGCTCACACATTACTAAACATAAGATAATTCATGTTGGAGAAAAACAGTACAAACGTAAAAAGGGAAGCAAAGTCTTCAAATCTTGGTCAAGCCTAACAAAGCATAAGAGACTTCATTCTGGAGAGAAACCCTACAAATGTCAACAATGTGGAAAAACTTTTAATCATTATGCAAATCTTTCTAGGCATCAAAGAATTCATTCTGGAGAGAAACCCTACAAATGTCAACAATGTGGAAAAACTTTTGGCCATTACTCAAACCTTTCTAGGCATCAAAGAATTCATTCTGGAGAGAAACCCTACAAATGTCAGGAATGTGGAAAAACTTTTAACCATTACTCAAACCTTTCTAGGCATCAAAGAATTCATTCTGGAGAGAAACCCTACAAATGTCAAGAATGTGGCAAAGCCTTCAGGTGGTACTCAACCCTGTCTGTACATAAAAGAATTCATTCTGGAGAGAAACCCTTCAAATGTCAACAATGTGGCAAATTTTTTAACCAATCCTCAACACTTTCTCGACACCAAAGAATTCATTCTGGAGAGAAACCATACAAATGTCAAGAATGTGGCAAAGCCTTTCACCATTACTCAGGACTTTCGGTACATCAAAGAATTCATTCTGGAGACAAACCCTACAAATGTCAACACTGTGGCAAATCCTTTAAGCAGTACTCAGCCCTCTCTGCACATAAAAGAATTCATTCTGGAGAGAAACCCTTCAAATGTCAACAATGTGGCAAACTTTTTAACCAATCCTCAACACTTTCTCGACACCAAAGTATTCATTCTGGAGAAAAACCGTACAGATGTCAAGAATGTGGAAAAACCTTTAACCAGGACTCACACCTTTCGGTACATCAAAGAATTCATTCTGGAGAAAAACCCTTCAAATGTCAACAATGTGGCAAGTTTTTTAACCAGTCCTCAACCCTTTCTCGACACCAAAGTATTCATTTGGGAGAAAAGCCCTACAAATGAGCTCGTTGCCTGTAGCTCAAGCAGCTAAGGTGCCAGCCACATATACCAGAGCTGGCAGGTTTGAATCCAGCCTAGGCCTGCAAAACAAGAATGATAACTACAATTTAAAAAAAAAAAAAAAATAGCCGGGTGTTGTGGCAAGGACCTATAGTCCCACTTACTTGGGAGTTGAGGCAAGACAATTGCTTAAGCCCAGGAGTTGGAGGTTGCTGTGAGCTGTGATGCCACAACCCTCTACCCAGGGTGACAACTGAGGCTCTGTCTCAAAAAATAAAAATAAAATAACCCTACAAATGTAAAGAATGTGAAAAAAGCTTTAACTAGTACTTGCATCTTTCTGTACACCAAAGTATTCATTCTGGAGAGAAACCCTACAAATGTCAACAATGTGGCAAATTTTTTAACTAATCTTCAACCTTTTCTAGATACCAAAGTATTCATTCCAAAGAGAAAACCTACAAATGTGAAAAATGTGGCTATTCGTTTAGCCAGTACTCAAACCTTTCTAGACATAAAAGAATACATTCTCGACAGAAACCCTTCAAATGTCAAGAATGTGGCAAAGCATTTACCTGTTGTTTAAGCCTTACTAAACATCAAAAAAATACTTTCTAGGCTCGGTGCCTGTGGCTCAACCAATTGGCTAAGGCACCAGCCATGTACACCTGAGCTGGCGGGTTTGAATCCAGCCAGGGCCCACTAAACAATGACGGTTGCAACCAAAAAATGGCAGGGCGTTGTGGTGGGAGTCTATAGTCCCAGCTACTTGGGAGGCAGAGGCAGGAGACTCGCTTGAGCCCAGGAATTGGAGGTTGCTGTGAGCTGTGACGCCACAGCATTCTACCCAGGGTGACAGCTTGAGGCTCTGTCTCAAAAAAAAAAAAAAAATACATTCTAGAGAGTAAATCTACAACTGTGAAGAATATGGAAGAACCTGTAACCAGTTCTCAAATTGTTCTGTACATAAAAGAATTCATAATGGAGAGAAGCCCTACAAATGTCAAGAATGTGACAAAGCCTTTAACCTTAGTTCAAACCTTACTAAACTTCAAAAAATTTATTCTAGCTAGGCGTGGCAGCTCATTTGCAACCCTCGCACCCTGGGAAGCCAAGGCGGGCTGATCACCTGAGCTCACAGATTTGAGACCAGCCTGAGCAAAAAAGAGCAAGACCCCATCACTAAAAAAAATAGCCAGGCATTGTGGCGGGAACCTATTGTCCCTGTACTTGTAAGGCTGAGCCAAGAGGATGGCTTGAGCCCAAGAGGTTGAGGTTGCTGATGGCAAGACACTCAACCCAGGGTGAGAGAGAGAGAGACTATCTCAAACAAATTCATTCTGACGAGAACCCTACAAATGTGAAGAATGTGGCAAATCCTTTAGCTGGTACTCAATCCTTTCTGTACATCAAAATATTCTTTCTGGAGAGAAGCCCTACAAATATGAAGAAAGTGTCAGTACCTTTACCTTGTTTTCATAACTTGATAAGCATAAAAGAATTCACACTGGTAAGAAATCCTAAAATGTGAACTGCGTGGCAATGACTTGAACTGGAGATCAAACCTTACTACATGTAAGTAAATTCACATTGGAGAGAAGTCTTACAAATGTAAATAATGTGACAAAGGTTTTAACTGATCTTTAACCCATATTAAACATAATAACAGATATCATATCAGGGAAAAATTGTAACAATATGAAGATATGACAAATGTCTATGCCAGCAGTTACTCTTTTCTGTACACAACAGAATTCATGGTGAAGAGAAATTCTACAAATGTGAAGAAGTTGACAAGTGTTTAACTTGTGCTTAAACCATTGTGTATATGAAAAACGTGTAACACAGAAAACCCGTACAAATGTGAAGAAATTGTCAAATCCTATAACCAGTACTCAAGCAGTTCAGTACATAACAATTCATAGAGATTTATATGTGAAGAGTATGACAATACCTTTAAATATTTCTCATGTTTTTCTAGTCATAATTCATGTGGAAGGAATACTCTATAGATAACAATCGTGTGAAAGTCTTTTTTTTTTTTTTCCGGTTTTTAGCAGGGCTGGGTTTGAACCCACCACCTCTAGCATATGGGACCAGTGCCCTACTCCTTTGAGCCACAGGTGCTGCCCCATTTGTGAAAGTCTTAAAGTTGCCCTCTAACAAGCGTAGTCATATTCAGTGCTTCCTATCCATAGGA